>CM056050.1:512233188-512480688 GCA_029574335.1 Rana kukunoris
ATATTTTTTATACATGACATGTTTTTTTTTTTTAAAGCCGTATTCAATCCAAAAGCAAACACTTATTATACTGCAGCTTACCAATTCTTAGGCCGCGTACACACGAGGGGATATGTCCGCTGAAAACGGTCCGATGGACCGTTTCAGCAGACATCTCCGCTCGTGTGTATGGGCTAGCGGACAGATTTCTCCACCCGACAGATTTCAAAGCATGCTTTGAAATCCATCCGGTGGGAATCTGTCCGCCCGACATGTCTGCTGGTTAGTACACTTACCAGCAGACATGTCGTCCCCCACCGCCGCCGCGCCACCGCGCCGTCCGGCGGCGGGGAATTTGATCCGATGGTGTGTACACGCCATCGGATCAAACTCCCGATCGGACATATCCGATGGAAATGGTCCGCGGACCGTTTTCATCGGATATGTCCGATCGTGTGTATGGGGTCTGAGATGTGATGGCTATATTAGTTTTTCTTTAATTTTTTTATTTTCACCTAGTGATCTAGTTTGTAAGTCTGTTTTACAACAGACCTAGTAGTCTTGCAAATTTAGCAGTTAGGGCCCTTTTACACGTCCGTTCAGTTCGTCCGTTTTTTGGACGTCCGTTAACGGACCTCAATGCTTCCCTATGGGTTAGCGTCCGTTAGCGGATGAGCATCCGCTAACGTCTGTTAACATCCGTCTGCGGTAAGCTCTGTTTTTTTGGACGGAAGAAAACCCTATTTTTCTTCCGTCAAAAAAACAGAACGGACGAAAAACGGACGGATGATCCGTTTACCATCCGATCCGCTAACGTCAGTTTTTCATCAAAATATGTAAAAAAAAAAAAAAAGTTCTAGAAAAAAAAAAAAACGGATGAAAAAACGGATGAAAAAAACTGATGAAAAACGGACGGAAAACGGAACGGAAACGGATGTAAACGGACGGAAAACTGACGAAAAACTGATGAAAAAACGGATCAACTGAAGGGGGAAAAAACTGATCTAAAAAACTGAACTGACGTGTGAAAGAGCCCTACGATGGTCGAGACAAACCATTTAAAGAGCAGTTCCAGCCTGAAAAAAAAAAAGAAAAGTCAGCAGCTACAAATACTGTTCTCTACTGCGCTTTCTAAATGGTCCGCTGACTCCTGGGACCTGTCTCTCTCCCAGAAGGCAGTGGGGGGAAGGAGGGGCCAGAGATTTTGTAGATCGCCGCACAACGATTGTGGCGATCTTACCAGGAAGTGGGTACCTGGTTTTGACACGTATCTGCTCCCCGCCCCTGGAAGGTGACAAATATGGCAGTGGCGAAAGAGGGGGTATTGGGTGGAGCTCTGCTTTAACTCTGGCTGGGGTGCTTACAATAATCAGCTTTTATTTATATATGTAAACCTTTTATACCAAAAGGAAAAAAAAAAAACTATTGCTCTATCTGCTTACATTGGTTGTAAAGTAAGACTTTTTTATTTTATCTTAATACATTCTTTGCATTAAGATAACCTTCTGTGTGCAGCAGCCCCTCTAATACCTACCTCTAGATCCAGCGATATTGCACAAGAGGTTCAGCTGTCTGGGACCCCCCCCCCCCCTCCCCCACTGGCTGAGGTAACAGCACTGCACCTTTGGCTCCAACTGTTGTCAATCAAAGTAATTGAGCCAATGAGGAGAGACAGGGGGCTGAGCTGCAGCTCTGTCTGAATGGAAACAGGGAGCTGCGGCTCGGGTGCCCCCATAGCTAGCTGCTTGCTGTGGGTGCACTCAACATGGGGGAGAGGGACCAGGAGCACAGAAGAGGACCTTTTGAAGAGGAGGATCTGGGCAGCTCTGTGCAAATCCACTGCACATAGCAAGTTAGTATAAGGCCCCTTTTTACACTGCCCTACCGTTTAGGTCCGCCTGTCAATTTTTTTGGCGGATGTGAACAGACGCTCCATGCTTGTCTATGGAGCATCGGATGTCAGCGGTGACATGTCTGCTGACATCTAATCCGCTAAAATCATACGATACATCCTGGTGGATCGGATTGGGTGAGATCAGACATGCTGGCAGTTTTCGTCTGATCTCTCCATAGCAAGCAGCGGCGCTCGACAAGCCCCTCCCTGCTCAGTGAGCAGAGAGGGACCTGTCGTCCACCAGATCAGCGGAGATCAACGGAGAGATCCCCCGCTGAGCCGGCGGGCGCCACTGACGGATCCGTCCCATGTGGAAGAGACCTAACATGTTTGGGACTTTGGTGTCACTTTAACCACTTCTGACATTTCTCTCATACGTGTAAACCTTTTTTTTTTTTGCTAGAAAATATTTTAGAACCCCCAAACATTATATATTTTCTAAAAGCAAAGGCTGTGGAGAATAAAATGTCTGTTTCAATTTTATCTATTACACAAGAATTTCTCAGCTATTTATCAAATACAAATTTTCAAGAAAAAATACACTTTAATGAATTTTAGTGTATATAAACGCAATGTAATGCCTCTTTTTTTTTATTTTTTTATTTTTTGGGGGTAAAATAGAAAAGCTGTTATGCCGAGTAAATAGATACTGATCATGTCGCACTAAAAATTGTGCATTCCTGTGGAATGGTAACAAACTACGCCAGCTAAAAATCTCCATAGACAACACTTTAAAAGCGCAGGAGGTCTATTGCTAGGATTATTGCTGTCACTCTTGATGTTGGCGGCGATACCTCATATGTGTGGTGCAATCACTGTATACATATGCGTGTGGGACCCAAGTATGTGTTCACATTTGCAAACAAAACAAAGGGAAGATATGATCTGAAGGATCTACATGTGGAGACTATAACATGTCTAGATTTTTCACGTTTATGAGGACTAGATGACTGATTATACTGGGAAAATGGTTATAGTATATTTATAGCTTCTGTGGATTAGAGAATTTGGAATTTGGGCCGGCACCTCAAGCGCTGGATAATTGATACTTCTAAATATTGAAGAATTTCTTGAAATCTGATATTCACTACAGACTGCATTTTTTAAAACCCCCTTAAGCCTTTTTCTGAGTTAAGCAATGTCATGACATCACATTTTACGGGTTACTGGGTCCGATTCCGGCTTAGTTTGGGTCTCCAACCAGCCGGCTGAAATGCCACCCCATCCCCTCCCGCTGCTGGGTTAATAACCGAACGACTTCTTGGCCGTATTGGGTGTTATCCCAAGAAAGCCAACCACTTAACCACTTAAGGACCGCCTCCTGCACATATATACGTCGGCAGAATAGCACGGCTTTGCACAAGCACGTACCTGTACGTCCTCTTTAAGTGCCCAGCCGTGGGTCCGAAGCTTTTTTTTTTTTTTTTTACCAAAGTAATACTTAAGGTTTTACTTTGCTTTTTTTAAGCAAAAAAACAAGAAAAAAAAACATGTTATACTTACCTGCTCTGTGTAATGGTTTTGCACAGAGCGCAGCCTAATCCTCCTCTTCTTCTTGGGGTCCCCCGCCGGTGCTCCTGGCTTCAGCCCCACCCACTGAGTGCCCTCAAAGCAAGTTGCTCACTCCCAAGCCGACCTCAGTGTGTCCATAAGGCACGGACAGTGTGGTTTGGCCCCACCCCCTGCTCCCTCTTCACTAGCTGTAAATGACAGCAATGGAAGCCAATGGCTTACTTTGCTGTGTGTCAGCAAGTGAGGAAGGAGAGACTCAGGAGAGCGCTGGATCAGGATCGGGCACAGGTAAGTATTGTGGGGGGAGGGGGAGTGGGGAGCAGCATACTGAAGGTTTTACTTTCATGCCTTTAGAACTAATTCAGGGAAATAATATTTAGGAATTACAACCACTTTGACCTTAGTCTGCCCACCAGGATCGACAGTTATTCACAGAAATGAATGTTGAAATACTTTCGTGGGCAAATTGCATTTCCCCTCCACTGTGGTGAAGATTTCTGGCATCATAATTTGCTGCTTTGTGGAATGTGAATGGCATTTGCTTTCCCAGTACTGACATCTGCAGGTGTCTGCATTGTGCAGATCATAGTATTGAGGATGGCTGCTGTACATAATAGTTTGTAATTTGCAACAGTCACATGACTTTTTATTTATTCTAGATTTCTTGTAAATCATGAGCAGTATGGGCAAAGAGCTTTCCTTGGTCTGGGCATAATATGCTGCTGTTACCGATTTAACCACTTTTCTACCGGAGCAATTATTAACATTTTTACATACATTTAAATCTTAATTTTTTGGCTATAAAATGTTAACTCTCAAACAATTTATATATTTTCTAAAAATAGAGGTCCTGTAAAATAAATTGGGAGCAGTTGCAATTTTTTATGCATTTTATATTATATATTGTGCAACCGTTTATCAAATGCAAATTTTTAGGAAAATGCGGTAAAACTTTAGTACACAACAGGGCACCCAGTTTTTTTTGTAAAATAATAAAACATGAGGTCGTGTTGAGCAAATGAATACCAGACATGTCAAGATTCAAAATGTGTGCACTTTAAAGGGTTAATTTAGCGTTAAAGTGGTTGTAAACCGCTGAATAATGGAAACAAAATTAAAATACCTGTAAGGCAATACAATCTGCCAGTATGCATCACATACTAGCACATTATACAATACTAACCTACCTTAGAACAAAGCTCTTCCAGCGGTGCCCGCTCACCACTGTGAAGGCTGACATTTTCTCATTATGTTTCTTCTGGGTTTGCGGGCTTCGCGATGTAAGTGGCCAGAGCTGCAATGACGTCGCTCCTGCGGGAGCAGGCACTATCAGCATGGGCCCTGAGTGCATGCGCCGATGTTATATTATAGGCTTGTGGTGTAAAAGATTTTCCAACCACGTTAAAACCAGGTGCACACAGTCGAATTTTCCGTCGGAAATTCTGACTGAGTTTTGCCCGTTCAAAAGTCTGACCGCGTGTACACGGCATAACTGTGATTTTTTTGGCTTTAGAAATCTTATTTTCACACTGCTTACATACTAACACCACATAATGCAGACACGTTTCCATTTGTGTGTAAACACAGAGGTCACTTTTAATATATATTTTTTTTTATTGCAATATAATTTTTTGAACACTGAAAAGCGGAGTTCCACCCAAAAATTGAACTTCCACTTTAAAGGAAGGTGACCCCCTGGCATACCACATTTGGCATGCCGTTTTTTGGCGAGGGAGCGGAAACGCTGTTTTTAGGGGGTTCCGGCTCCCACTTCCTCCCGGGGCTCCGCGGAGCTGGAAGGAAGTTCACCCCTCCCTCTTGCCAATCATCTGGGACACCTCCTAGATGACTGCCTGGCCAGTCACGGTGCGCAGCACAGCTCACGCATGCACAGTGCATGCCCGGCTGTGAGGCCACAGCCAGGCGCCACAGTGACAAGCTCAGATGAAACTTTTTCAGATGGGAATGAGAGGAGGCCATGGCTAAAGGAATACAGGACATAAACAATGTGAGAAAGCAAGTGTATCCAGAAGCCGTGACCATGGCGTAAAAAAAAAAGAACTGTGAACTTTATTGCGATGTCATAAACAGGGCATCCCCACATAACCGCAAGGGGAAGGAAATAAATTGGAAAAAGTGCTAGAAAGGGTGCTAAAATGGTTTGGTTAGGGCGGAGCTACAGTACATTCCACTGATTGGTGGACATGTTAGGCTTTTGTTCTAAACTTTGTATGGCCCCCGACGGTCCGACTTGGAGTGGAAATGCTTACCAGAATAGGCCGGACCATTCTAAGCGTTCCAAACTGTACCGACCTGAACCGTTCCGTTCAGTGGAAACGAGGCACTAGAGACACAACTTTTTTTGCCATCTGTGTCCCCTTAGGGAGGTTTCACCCATAGCCAAACAGGAAAACTGAGGAAATTCCTGCAAATGAAGATAATTCTTATTACCAGAAGTGGCGTTCCATTGGACAATTTCCCCTTTATTGCTTTTCTGGAGACAGCTCAAAATTTGGAATTTTCTTTCAATGATCATGGTTGTGACAGGAGTGACTTTGGGTCGGTGGTTTGTGGAACTCGGCTTGCCCTGGAGAGTTCTGGAGGCTCCTTGTTCAGGACCCTCTTAGGTGTAAATCACCCTGTGTCTCTAAGGCGGCGTACAGACGATCGGACATATCCGATGAAAACGGTCCGCGGACCATTTCCATCGGATATGTCCGATCGGGAGTTTGATCCGATGGCGTGTACACACCATCGGATCAAATTCCCTGCCGCCGGACGGCGCGGTGACGTAGTGGTGACGCGGCGGTGACGTTGACGCCGCCGCGTCACCGCCACGTCACCGCACAAGGAAGTAAAACACTTCCGCGCATGCGCCGAATCCATTCGGCAGCGGCGCGGCGGCGGTGGGGGCAGACATGTCTGCTGGTAAGTGTACTAACCAGCAGACATGTCGGGCGGACAGATTCCCACCGGATAGATTTCAAAGCATGCTTTGAAATCTGTCGGGTGGAGAAATCTGTCCGCTAGCCCATACACACGAGCGGAGATGTCTGCTGAAACGGTCCATCGGACCGTTTTCAGCGGACATATCCCCTCGTGTGTACGCGGTCTAATAGGGGCACAGGGTGAATGAGAACCCCACTGTGATCTGTGCTAGTCAGACTCAATGCTGTATATATGTATATATAATGTGTGCTGTCTCATGCTGTTGTGCACTATTTGCTGTGATGGTTTGGGGTGTGACTGTATTCTATTGTCTATTGTGGCTGTGTGCCTCAACTATTATGGGATGTGTAAGCGTCTTGCTGTGAGGAAAGTGGCAGGGGGATTCCTCCAGCAGCCCCCTGCAGATAAGACTGTTTACTAATGAGAAATTTGAACATACCTGACCTGTCTATTGTCATTGGACAGTTTGTCCCGCCCTGTTTTCCAATGGTGGGGGGGAAGTGTTTTGAAAGGGAGAGACCTGTATAACATGTGTTTGAGTAAAGTAGTCTGGTGGTTTTTACCCTACACTGAGGTGTTGTCTGGTGACTGGGGGGGGGGGGGGGGGGGCTGGAGAGTCTTGGATGGGGCTAGTTCTAGACAGAGGAAGCATTGACGGCAGACCAAGTTTTGTTTGAGGACAGAGGGTTCGTCACAATAGTATACAGGGCTAATAGAGAGGATGAATCCCCTTAGTGGAGGCGCAGACAGCAATAAAAACTGACTATCCAAAACTTAAAAAAAATATTTTTGCCCCTAATTATACTTTAATGTTTTTGCAAAATCTAGTATGCATACAGTATTGCACATTTGATTTTTGAAAGGCCAACCCCTCTTAGGAACATGGCCAATAGCATAAGTGTGACTACACTGCAAATAGTCACTCTCCAATTCCTGGGGTCTATTACTTGATTCATCTGCCAAAATTGTATTAGTCTGTGTTGTTGCTTGGTGATGGGTATTTTTTTTTTCAATTCTGTGTCTTTAATGAGCTACCTAATTTTCATCAATCATTTGCATCCAGAATACTTAATTGATTTATTTTTCCATTTTATAGGTCAGTAACAGATCCACGGGATGGAAAGAGAGTTGCTCTCAAAAAGATGCCCAACGTCTTCCAGAATCTAGTCTCTTGCAAAAGGGTCTTCCGAGAATTGAAGATGTTGTGTTTTTTTAAGCATGACAACGTAAGTAAAGATGGACACTGATTTTGCTGGAAGTATTGATGGCTATATAATTTGTTTTGATGTCTGCCATTTCCAATCACTGGGGAAAGTTGCAGGTGTTACTGTTTTAACAACGTTGCAGTGTAAAGTTCTTCTGCATCTGAAATAGCAGGTGGGAACTAATTGCAATACTGTATAGAATGCACCACAATTATAATGGTGTTTTTAATATTTTCAATATTAATGCCAAAATGTCACATCTTCTGCCAGGGTATGCAAACTTTTAGGCATGACTGTACATTCCAAATAACACAAAATTACCTTTGGTTTTAGTAATGCAGTGCTCCACAGAGGAGAGCATCGGTCCAGGCAGCAGGCAGGGATGTGGTCAGCGACCGCAAAAGCAATCATCCAGGCAGCAGGCAGGAATATTGTCCATAGTTGGTACAAGCAGAGATACTGTCAGCACAACCAAAGCGTTGGTCCAGGTAGCAGGCAGAGGTGTGGGCAGCAGCAGTAAAAGGAATCGTCCAGGCAGAAATACTGCCAATAGTCAGTAGAGGCAACAGGCAGCGATATGGTCAGCACAGCCAAAGTATTGGTCCAGGCAGCGGGAAGAAACATGTTCCATAAAGTCCTGGGTCATTACAGGCAGTGATATGGTCAGCACAGCCAAAGTATTGGTCCAGGCAGCGGGAAGAAACATGTTCCATAAAGTCCTGGGTCATTACAGGCAGCGATGTGGTCAGCACAGCCAAAGTATTGCTCCAGGCAGCAGGAAGAAACATGGTCCATAAAGTCCTGGGTCATTACAGGCAGCGATGTGGTCAGCACAGCCAAAGTATTGCTCCAGGCAGCAGGAAGAAACATGGTCCATAAAGTCCTGGGTCATTACAGGCAGCGATGTGGTCAGCACAGCCAAAGTATTGCTCCAGGCAGCGGGAAGAAACATGGTCCATAAAGTCCTGGATCATTACAGGCAGCGATATGGTCAGCACAGCCAAAGTATTGCTCCAGGTAGCAGGAAGAAACATGGTCCATAATGTCCTGGGTCATTACAGGCAGCAATATGGTCAGCACAGCCAAAGTATTGCTCCAGGCAGTAGGAAGCACCATCAAGCTTAGGGACAGGGGTAGAGGCTTCTCCCACCCAAATCTCTTTGAAGCCTTCAGACACCAGACCCTATTTTGGGAACACAAAAACTGTGTTTCTCTACTAAGAACGCTATTCTGAAACCTCTCACATATGTGAGACCCATGTGTACTAAAGTAGAAGGGCAAAAGATCAGTCCAAGTGGCAGGCAAAAAACAAGGTTGAGGTTGGTGGAAGTCAGCAACGTGGTTTAAAACGTCAGACAAAGACCTCGTCGGTAAACGGGCCAGAGTCAGTTAATGTGGAAGGTAGAAACATGGTAGCAGGCAAATGATCGGCACAGGTATTTGAATTGGGAAATGGCAGTCCATTAAAAATAAGGGGAACTAATATCCTATGGATGTGTGATAATTTGGGAGGGACATTCGGGACAAAAACTGGTATCTCTTCTAACTCCTCCTCTGCTACATACACAACATTTCGTTTGGCGTCTTCTTTCTGATTCTGTGGGGGGAATGTTATAGAGAAAATCTTCCTTAAGTTGACGTACACTATCGGAGCAAATGCTTCCTGGGGCAAGTCCTTGCTGGTAAATCAGGACAGTGACAATGTCTTCAATATATTTGTGGTAGGTGATGTGTTGATTTTTGGGTGATGTATAATTCGTAGCAGACATATAACTTATATATGGCAATATGAAAGAGGAAATGCAACTTTTTTTATACCAGTAACCAGACTTTCGAGTTGACAAATATGGTTGCAGCATCTGATCTTTAACCACCTCAATACCAGGCACTTACGTCCCTTCCTGCCCAAGCCAATTTTCAACTTTCTGCGCTGTAGCTTTTTAAATAACAATTGTGCGGTCATGCTACGCTGTACCCAAACTAAGTTTTTATCATTTTGTTCCCACAAATAGAGCTTTCTTTTGGTGGTATTTGATCGCCTCTGGGGTTTTACATTTTTGCTATACAAAAAAAAAAAAAAAAACTTCGAAAAAAAATTACGTTTTTCTTTTTTTCCTGTTATAATTTTTTTTTTAAATAATTATGTTTTCTCCTTCACTGATGGGCACTGATAAGGCGGCACTGACAGTCACTAATAAGGCAGCACCAATGAGGTGGCACTGATGGGCACTGATATGCGGCACTGATGGGCACTGGTAGGCAGCACTGTTGGGTGGCACTGATATGCAGCACTGATGGGTATTGATTGGCGGCACTGATGGGCACTCATGGGTGGCACTGGTGGGCACTGATAGGCGACACTGATGGGCACTAAAAGGCTGCAATGGTGGGTACTTATGGGTGGCATTGATAGGCGGCACTGCTGGGCATTCATAGGCGGCACTGATGGGCATTGAAACATGGCACTTAATGGCATTACTGGGCACTGACATGCGGCACTGATATGCAGCACTGATGGGTATCCCTGGTGGCACTAGCAGAGATTTTGGGTGGGCACTGGCAGGGATTTTGAGTGGGCACTGTTTGCACAGATTGGCATTCCCCGGTGGTCTAGGGGGCATACCTGGTGGTCCAGTGTGGGTGCCCATCCCTGGTGGTCCTGGGCGACATGCGGTTGGTCCTGTGTGGTGGTCCGAGGGGGGGCTGCGCTGATAAACTATCAGCACACACCCCCCTGTCAGGAGAGCAGTCAATCGGCTCTCCTCTCCTCGCGTCTGTCAGACGTGAGTAAGGAAAAACAATCAGCGGCTTTTCCTGTTTACATTGTGATCAGCCGTGATTGAACACGGCTGATCACATGGTAAAGAGTCTCCGCCAGAGGCTCTTTACCAAGATCGGTGTAGCCGTGTGTCAGACTGACACACCGCACCACCGATCAGCGCAATGCGCACCCCCCGGGTGCGCAGCGGCTGTTATCCTGCAGGACGTCAATAGACGTCTAGTCAAGATAACAAAAGCACTTCCCGGACGTCAATTTAGTATTGACCGGGCGGGAAGTGGTTAAATTAAACACATCCTGGCTTTACAACAGGACCGCGTGTTTTTTCAGTTTTTTTTTTAAGGTACCGCAGGCCAGGGTTTTTTTTACGGTACAGGTGATGAAAAAGGGGCAAACTGGTATAATAATTGTCCACATAAAAATTATAATATTTTTTGCCAGCTCTGAGACAATTTTCCCACTGGTTCTGATATATGTGGGGCACTCGGGGGTTGGAGCTGAAAGTCTTTTCCTTCATAAATGCGGAAGGTGTACCGTATCAAGTGTCTCTATCACAAAGTTTAATTTGTTTTAACCTATACCTGGCTCTCTTACTGTGAATATACTTTTTCAAGTGCAGCCCGCCAGTAAAGTGGATAAGGGATGCGTCCACATAAATATTTTGGTGTGGGACAAACACTTCAGCAAATGGCTAAGAAAAAAATTATTAGATGGCGTTTTTGTACAATTTGTCATGGTTGGGGTGATCTTGGACAGGGCACTGCGAGTTATCTTTAAAATGTAGGAAACACATAATCTTGTTATAGCTTGTACTGTACATGACAGCAGACTATATTGGCATGTGGTGGATGGGGTTGGTGGACCAGTAGCCATGCAATTCGTTCTTCTTTGTAAGCCCCAAAAACAATTTGAACTCTTTTAGTGTGAGACGTCGCCAATGGAACATACGGGCGTGGGATGAATTAGGTTTGGAGGTAATAAATTGCTCTGCATAGAGATTTGCTTGGTCCACCATATACTGCAGCAAATCTTTGGGAAAAAATAAATAAAAATAATCCAATTGGGAAAAATGTGTTAGGCTACACACCTGGCTGTGCGGTGAAAGAGGGGATTATAGCAGACTCTGAGCTGGCAGGCAACCATAAGGTGTTTGCCAGGGCATTGGGAAGGTAGGAGTGGGCCCGGATTCTTTGGGTTGTGTGTGTAATTCCAGTATCGATACTGGGCTCCTCTTCCTGGGGTCTGGCGCTGCTGCTGGTAGGCAGGTCTTCTGATCTCCCTAGTCTTTTAGGAGGGACGTTTTTTTCTGCTGACTCAAACTCAGATCCACTACCCTCTACTGGGTGTGTTTTAGGCATGTTTATTTTATTTTCTTCTGCCTTTAAACTCTGGTAAAAGCCTATGTGTACATGAACGCACAGGTTTTTATGGAGTCAAGTTCAGGGGCTTTGGCAAAAATAAAAGCCAAAAAAACTCAGAAACTTGACTTTTGGAGCAGCAGTGTGCATGAGGCATAATTCTGTTGTCTTGCCCTCTCCAGTGCTTAGTGGAGTGAGGATTAAAAATGGATGTAAACCCGTAATGTTATTATTTATTTTTTGATGTCACAATGTAGAGTATAAGATTTCCTATCATCTGTGCCCAGTCTTGCCACACAGAGTTAATCCAGCTCTGAGCAATCCTCTTTTATTGTTCAGTGAAATAAAACGGACTCACAGAGAAAAACCTTAGTCCGTTCCGCCCCCTTGCTGTGAGTGACAGGTTATTTACATATCTCATGCACTACCCTGGAGACAGGCATTATTTTCTGAAGTCAAGTGGTTACTTTTCTGGATTTTGACTGGATGTTAGTGATCATAGCAGAATTTAGTGTAAGGAATACACAGGACAAAATGCATGTTGGTGTGGGGAGTGTAGAGGAGGGGGGGGGAGTCTACTGACATCACAACTCCACCCACCGAGCTCCAGACAACAGATCCACCCACAGAATCTGCAGTTTTTCAGGTCTCATAACAGACGGAGGGGAGACATTTGACAGGTAAGGATACATGTAGGAGGCATCTATATCCTTATAGATCAGCACTATGGCAGCAGTTTAGAAAGGATGAGAGCGGGTTTACATCCACTTTAAACCCTTCCGCACCCCATGTATGGAGAGTCGTTTGTGTGTTTTTGCTTTTTAAATCCTATTTTATCTAGTAAATATAGTCTTGGCTTTTTGACTGCGATTTCTCCGAACATAGATGGCAGTAAGTTCTTGAATTCTTTTATTAGTTTCCTTATTTACATTACATCCTGGAAGCTTGGAAAACACAGTCCACACAATTGTATTTTGTTGTGCTCATTTTTTATTAATTTGTTTTCAAATCAGCTCAGTCTCCTGATTCCTGTTTTCCCATCTACAAGGTTCCCAGGCTTGCAGTGTTTGTTTGCTTGGTATTATTGACTAGCAGCAGCTGGGCTTTGATTTGCATTAAAACTGCTGCATTTACACATTATGCATTCATTTTATGAGTATGAACTAAAATACTTTGACTCCACTGACTTAAATATTGATGACCTAAAGAGGTTGTTATAGCGTACATTCATACGTCATCGGTGAGAAGCTTTCAGGGGATTAGGAAATGCTACATCTGTTTTGTTTTCCACGCTTTCCAGTTTTATGATGTGGCAGTCTTGTCAACACTTCTGTTAAAGCAGACCTTCACCCACAATTATACACATCTGTCAATTTTTCCATCCTTTACACACAACTTTGCCAGCTTACTAGTTATCAGAGAAACCATTCCCTGTTAATGTGTTGCAATTCCGTTCACTAGCCATGCTTTCCTACTTTCCAGTTCCTTCCTGTGAAATATTAACGTTCAGGTAACTAGTACACTCTTTTTTTTCTCTTAATTGTCCATTACCCACTTCAGCTCAGGAGGATTCCCCCCCCTTTTTTATGATCAGGCCATTTTTTGCCATACTGCACTGTGTAACATTAACTGACAATTGTGTGGCTGTGCGACACTGTACTCAAATAAAATGTATGTCCTTTTTTCCCCACAAATGGTTTTGCTTTGGTATTTGATCACCTCTGTGTGGGAATCAGGGATACCAATAACAATGATCAGTGCTAAAAAATATGCATGGTCACTGTACTAATGACACTGGCTGGGAAGGGGTTAACATCAGCGGTGATCAAAGGGTTAACAGTGTGCCTAGACAGTGTTTGTGTACTGTGGAAGGTGCTTTTACTAGGGGGAGGCATGGATTCATGTTCTAGCTTTGCAGGAACACAGGATTCATGCCTGATTGGACTAGGTGGAGATCATCGTAACATCACCACCCTTCCTTGTCCAATCAACGAATGTCTTGTATTATCAGTGTTTTCTGTGAACGGCACTATGCATACTTAACCACATTCCAACTGCCCGCTGTCATTTTACTGCGGGAATGTGGCACTGCTGGGCGAGAGCCCGTAGCTATACGTCCGTTACGTCCCTGGGCGATCGCTCGTTACAGAGCGGGGACCGGGAGCTATGTGTGTAAACACATAGCTCCCGGTCCTGTCAGCGGGGGAAACGCTGATCTTAGTCCCCGCTCGCCCCCGAGTCCCACGCGCGTGCCTGGCTGGTACGATCGCCGCCGGGCACACGCGATCGCTCGTTACAGAGCGGGGAACGGGAGCGTCCTGTCAGCGGGGGAAACGCTGATCTTCTGTTAATACAACGTATGAACAGAAGATCAGTGATTTCCCCTAGTGAGGCCACCCCCCCATACAGTTAGAACACACCCAGGAACACACTTAACCCCTTCCCTGCCCCCTAGTGTTAACCCCTTCACTGCCCATGGCATTTTTATAGTAATACAATGCATTTTTATAGCATTGATCGCTATAAAAATGCCAATGGTCCCAAAAATGTGCCAAAAGTGTCTGAAGTGCCCGCCATAAGGTCGCAGTACTGAAAAAAAAATGCTGATCGCCGCCATTACTAGTAAAAAAAAATATTAATAAAAATGCCATAAAACGACCCCCTATTTTGTAAGCACTATAACTTTTGCGCAAACCAATCAATAAACGCTTATTGCGAAACAAATGTAGAGGAATACGTATTGGCCTAAACTGAGGAAAAAATATGTTTTTTTATATATTTTTGGGGGATATTTATTATAGCAAAAAGTAAAAAATATTGAAATTTTTTTAAATTGTCGCTCTATTTTTGTTTATAGCGCAAAAACCGCAGAGATGATCAAATACCACCAAAAAGCTCTGTTTGTGGGGAAAAAAGGATACCAATTTTGTTTGGGAGCCACGTCGCACGACCGCGCAAATGTCAGTTAAAACGACGCAGTGCCGAATCACAAAAAGTGCTCTGGTCATTGGACAGCAATATGGTCCGGGGCTAAAGTTGTTAAAGATCCTGGTCCCATAAAGCAGATTACACAGCACAATGCTTGTGCTGTGTAATCTGCCCCTCTCTAAACTGAAAAAAAAAAAAAAACCTAAACATTGCACTTCCTGTATGGCCTTTCTAAATGGAGCACGATAACCAGGGCAGCTCCGCCCTGATCACGGTGGTCAAAGTTCGTCGCTCTGGGATAGGCTGCCCTGCTCTCCTCTCTCACCCTTACCCCCTCCTTCCTGTCTGTTTTTGGCCCCACCCCCCCGCCGCTATTATTCTAAATATAAAAACTTAAAATTGTTACTGCCAGCCCCTCTATTAGAGGCTGGCATAGCACACTGTGTGTGTCTGTCTTCAGGTCGGTAACGTGACTCAAGGCCGCTTTGCAGCTCCGATGGATGGCTTTTAAAAAACGAGCAGTGTAAATGCCTAATTTGAGCTGTCTTCAGGCCGGTCACATTACTCATGGCCGCTTTCTTCACCCCCTTGTGATCTTGAAATCCAGCCTGAACTCGTTTGGTTGCACTTTTCCTACGGGTCATAGAATGCAATTAGTTTTGAACTAGGTCTGATATCCGTTCTCTGCTTACGTCACTAGAATTGGTCAAGATACCGCCTTGTCTATGCACCTTTGTCGCGATAATGGTGCCTGGACGGATGGCTGTCTTGGCCTCTTAGGGAGCTGCTGAGATGCCCACTCCCCCCCCCCCCCACAGCTTAGCGCTCCAATGAGCATGGAGGAGCATATATTAAAAAAAAAAAAAATTTTTTTAAGCATTTTTTTTTTTTTTCCTTGGTGGCGCTCCGCTTTAAGCTGACATCTGTCAAAAAACAAAACAGGCAGTCTGCCAACTTTCACAACAGAAAACAAAAAACAAATCTGCCTAAAAAAAAGTCCCAGAACTTGTTTGAGCTTCAGGCGTTTTAGAGCTTCTGGCTTCAGGCGTTTTGGAATGGAGATGTGAACCATCTCCATAAAGAATAATAGATTTTTTTCCCCTCCCAGCCTTTTGTAGCTTCAGGCTTCAAGCTACAAAAGACTCAGGTGTGAATGGGGTCTTAGGGCTCTTCCACACGGAGCGCCATGTTCAGATCCGCCTGCCAGTTTTTTCATGCGGACCTGAACGGGTGCTCTGTACTCCTCTATGGAGCTGCGGATGTCATCGGTGACATGCCCGCTGACATCCGACCCGCTCCGATCCACCAAAGTATGACGGAGGAAAAACCTACTTTTCCTTCCGTCTGGCGGATCGGATCGAATGAACACGGACAGACGGTCTGTGTTCATCCGACCCCCCCATAGGGGAGAGCAGAGAAACGACAGGGCGGTCCCTGCACAGTGTGCGGGGACCGCCCTGTCACCCACCGGCTCAGCGGGGATCAACGGAACGATCCCCGCTGAGCAAACGGAGGTGCACGGTGCGGATCATTACTGATCCACCCCGTGTGAAAGAGTCCTGAGGGTCAATTCAGTAATAAGCATGCGTTAATTTAAAGTGGTACTATAGTGGTAAAAAAAATTGCTAGCAGGAATGCAAGAAACAAATGCTAGTAATACAAAAACATACTGATGTATAGGCACCATATGCATTCCACGCTGGATCCACTGCGGTCGATGGCTTCCCCTCCAGTCCTGGCTACCTTTTACTTTACTATCCCACCACAAGATAGATACCGATACCAACATCCTGTGGTCACCCTTTATCCCAGCCGTGTGATTCGTGTACTCAAATGTGAGCTGCCAATTTTTACTGCGTCTTATTAAACCTATTATCACTACACCGAGAATCATGGTCATGCTGGATGGAGATCGTGTGGGGGTGTGAATCAAGATTACAATTTTTTTTCACCGTTAATCGTACAGTTTTAAAGTACTTTTTTTTTTATAGCATCCCAACTTTTTTTTAAATTGGTGTTCTATATATTTTAGCACATGCCTTCATCTGGACAGGTTACAATGCATTTTCAGAATTTGTGCTTTTGCTTTTCCCTTTTAGGCCAAGTAGCTAATCAAAGGGGCGTGTGCATGCATCTAAAGGGATACTCTGTTTTATAAGCTCCATACACAGAGTGCTTCATCATAAAATAGAAGTTTGAAAACCATACTGAGAGCAAGAGTCCTGTCATTTCAAAGGCTAACAAGAGGGGAAATAGGTTTTAATATATATACTGTATATATCTGCCTTCGGCACACAGTTCTAAAAAAAATTACTTACAGTTTAAATGTCCCTCTTCGCTGTCTTGCCCGGCGGCCTTGTCGGCTCCGGCGTCCGTCTTCCGCCTTCATGGTGTCCTCCCCGCTTCTCCCGCGCTATCTCTGAGCTGTCTCCAAGCGCCGCCGACGACATATACAGAGCGCAGTACACTCGGCTAGGCTCGGCCACGCTCGGCTCCTCTCGCAGGGTGTGACCGCGGGTGGAGCCGAGCGTGGCCAAGCCTAGCCAAGTGTACCGCGCTTGGTATATGTCGGCGGCGCCATTCAGAGACAGGGGATCGGCGTATAACACGCACCCACGATTTCCCCCTGTTTTTAAGGGGAAAAAAGTGCGCGTTATACGCCGATAAATATGGTAGTTAGTTTTATTTGCACTTTTTTCCTTAAATGGAACACATGGGGAATTTTAAGCTGGTACAGTACTTGTTTTATTGTTTTAGCCTAGGCAATAATGTGGTGCGGGGAAACGCAGCAAATCCTGTGCCTTTCCCACACTGCACTGAAAACGCACAATGTCCATGCAATCTGCTGAGCGTGTCAATGTCAAATTAACGACACCCTGGAACATATTCATGGCATAATCACCTATTTGTCTACCCAACACATAGCAGGCTGGCTTATCATCATAGCTTCCGCTAGCCAGCACTTCTAGATACAGATCATGTGTATGGGTATATTTGCCATTCTGCCCTTCCGCATTGGTGGTTTCTGTTATCAGGCTGTGTGTACTTGGCCATACACTGCGGTATAATGGGCTTTGAGAAAATTGTGGACTCATTCACTTTAATGGCGGACTTAAAAAAAATGGCCGCCCCATATATCTTTATGGCAGGCTTCTCGAAAATGACCGACGGACGTCCGGTTTTAAAGACTATTTATGTGTATTCATCTTACCCTGCGTTTTTCCTGATGAAGTCACGTGACATGACGATGTGGGTTGGGATTGGAGCACCGGGCACAGACACAGTCTGATGTTTGAGTACGAGCTTGGCGCTCGTGGATGTATACACGCTATTTCATCTATTTATGTGAGTTATTTTGATTTTTATCAAATACGTTTTTTAGACAGAGTTATACTATGGACCCCCTTTTTTTCTCCTGATGTTATCGTTACCACTGAGCTGATCGATAGACATCTGGGGATCAGTACCTACTTTAATCTATCCAGCTGACACTCTGAGAGGGATACGAGTTCAGAACTTGTGTATTGACGCCCGCTGAGTTTTTCTACATGTGAATGCATCCCGAGACATTATTCTCACCTTTTTAAGGTTCCCTCACAGTGTTACGCTATTTCTCTCTGTGTTTATCCATGCTACATATCAGCTACTGAGATCTGCCCTAGGGACTAAGGAGAAGGTGTTTGACAGTTTCCATATTCAGCCCTACCTGTGATATCCTTTATCTGTTTGGACAAACAGCAGTGAGGTGAGCTGCTAGTGCACTCAGAGGTGATATCACTGAACATTCTATTCAGCACGCTGCATTTGGTGGAGGTTTTTTTTGGACATTGTTCTGTGGACTATTTATTGGACTTTTAGATTTGTTCACTTTATGGATGGGACACTATCACATGTATAATTTTATTCCCAATTGCTATCCATATTATATACGCACTTTATTCCACGTATTATTATTTTTTTGGATACATTAGTATGTGTACTGTGTGTTCACTGCTATCTATTTGAATATTTTACGTGTTCGCTCTCTGTATTATTTATATGCACTTTATTTTTACTGTTTATTGCAGTATCATAGTATTTTTTTTTTTACCATTGGCTATTTCACCCACGGCCCCCCTCTTCCCCATTCCTCATCCCCTTCCCCACAGCGCAGTCACCACTCTTTACACATTTATTTCTTCTGTTAGGATCAGAGCCACAGGTCACTGCTGCAGTCCCCTTACCCCACCCATTAGACAGCACAGGAGTTCTCCACCTTCACGACACCCTGGAACAGCTCGCAAAATGCAGTGCGATTGCCAGAATTTGATTGCATAGGTGTGAACACTAAGGATGAGCCCAGGCGTGTTCACAAGTCCACGTGCCCCCGCGCCCACCAGGAAGCTGACACTCTGCAGCACTAAACACAGGCAGTGATATCATTCTCAATCCGCGGCTTCACAGATCTGGAAATGTCTCACTGCCTGTGATTAGAAATGCAGAGTGTCAGCTTCCTGGCGAGTGCAGGCATGTGGACTTGCGAAGCACCTGAGCTCATCCTTGGTGAACACCCATGTTCAGGCGTGGCAAAAAGGGGATCTACACCATTTTGATGCCAATGCAATGCAGTTCTAGCCACACAAAATTGCTAAAATCACATCACATCTAATTTGCACAAGAATTTAAATTAAAGTGGATTCCCTCACTTTTTATAGCTTTTCATCTTGCGCACCCAAGCACCCTCCCCCCCCCCGCCCCTCCAATGATCAGTCTATTCATTTTCTGACAAAAAGCATGCAGATAGTAAGTAAAATCAGAGTTGAATGAGTTTATCACTTTGCTGCTTCTTCCTTTCACTGTTAAATCACAGTCTGTGGTTGGTCCAGAACGACTTGGGCTTCAACAAAGTGGGTGAGCTGATGCTGGTCATCAGACTGACTACATCTAGTGGTAGAAAAAAGTACTACAGGTTTCTCTGCATTGAAGATGATTATTGCAGCAAGCTTGTTTGCCATTTTTTATCTTTTTTTTTTTTTGGCTGGAGTTTTTCTTTAGGACCCTTCATATGGGTGCCTCTGGTTAGCTTAGGTTTATTCTATTCAGTTTTAATAGGTTAACAGTGGGTACTCTTGATGAAGAAACTGTTGAAGTCAACTCAGTTATGACAGCATGCAAATTATTTGTTATTGGGATATAACACAATACAGTTTTTCATTGCTAAGCCAGAAGAACAGCGTTTCTCTGTAATAATAAATATAGATATTTGTATGTACTAATATGTTTTTTAACACTTTTAAGGCCATAGATTCTCCTGGAGCCCTTTTTTACGGCAAATATATTTTTTTACTTTAATTGTCTAGGGCAGTCTTACTTAGCATCAGCTTCCTAATGAGCTGCTAACAATTTAGGTTTTAAGGGCATCCTAATTCATCAATTAGGCTGCATCTTCTGTGTGGTATTAAACCTTTTTTGGCTGTCCTTCATAACTAGAGTTGTGCATCTTTAGTCATACATTGGGGAATTACTCAAAAGAAATAAGCCTGCTTCAGAAGACGAATTATGAGGAAATCAATACAGTAATGTAAGGTAAAGGAGAACGCATGACCCAAACTCAATTTATGTGTAGTTATAGACATCTGTTTTCTCAGAAAAGCAATTTTGTATAGTTTATTTTACGATTTGAAATCCTGTTTTATTGCCTCTTTATGGCACATATGCTTTTATAGCCTGTGATGGGTCATGGACCCTGTGCAGAAGCTCTTGTTAGATGGTAAGGATTGAAGTGCCACCTGTAGAGTGAAACTGCAGTGGATGCTTGTGCGGTATAAAAAATTGTTTTTCAATAAATATTTAAATTGTTATTGAAGCATTAGACGTTGTTTATGCCAGCTTTTGAGGGGGACAATAAAAATATGCAGTTGCGCTGCATTTTTACCGCATTCCCACTACTCTCCCTTAAGCTGCAAAGGCAGTGGACAGGTTTGTACACATGACATGGCCACGATGCTTTACATTATAGTGCAGCAAAAATGATCCCCCCTGTCAAGCTCGACAGGCAGTCCGGTCCATTGAATCCGATCCATTCATGTGAATAGGATCGTAACAGTCCTACAAGTACATGCAATGTGTGTAGTTGCAGCATGGTGGAGTGGTTTTTAGGGGTTAATGGGTTGCAAAATAACACCTCAAATTCCTTTTCAAGTTCAATCAATGGAACGTTGCTTTTCAGAGGGTACTACTAGATTAAGAGATGTTAAAGTGGTTGTAAACCCCCAAAACAGTAAAAATAAAAACCCTGTAAGACATAATGTGCTAGTATGCAGCACATACTAGCTTATTATGAAATACTTACTTTAGATTGAAGCTGTTGCAGTGGCCCCGAACACCGCTGTGACTGGCGTCATGTCTCCCGGGGTCTGGCGATGTGATTGGCCGGAGCAGCGATGACGTCACTCCCACGCATGCAAGCGGGAGCCGCCGGTCACGGCTCGGCTGCTGAAGAAATGGCACGGGCGAGCCGTTTCTTCAGTGGGCATACACCGATGATGTTGGCACAAGAGTATATGGTAAATTTCTCCTAAGCCGTGCAGGTTTAGGAGATATTTACAGTAACTACAGATAAGCCTTACTATAAGCTTACCTGTAGATACAAGTGGTGTAACAGAATTTACAACCACTTTAAACCCAAAGGCATCCATTTTATTATACTTCAGTTTACCAGTTATCAAAGTTGATGGCTTTGTTTTCTTTCTTTCCTTTTTTTTATTTTCACCTAGTGATTTGGCTAGTAAGTCTCTTCAACAGAAAAAGTTGTCCTGCAGATTTAGCAGTTTGGAGGGTTGAGAAAAAACATTTACCACTGACAGGGATCAGCTTTTATTTATTGTAAAACCTTTATCCCAAAAGGAGAAAAAAAAAAGCTGTTGCTGTAACTGCTTAGATGTGTTATGCCTTGTACACACGGCTGGACTTTCCGAGAAAAAAAGTCAGACAGGCATTTTTCCTTGGATATTCCGACCGTGTGTGTGCCTCATCTGAGTTTTTCCTTCGGGAATTTCGATGGACTTAGAAAGAGAACATTTTCTATTGGAAATTCTGTTCATCTGCATGGAAAAACACGCATGCTCAGAAACAAGTCGATACATGCTCAGAAACATTGAACTTAATTTTTCTCGGCTCGTCGTAATGTTGTACATCAAGGTCTAGATTTGGTGTGACAGTGTGTATGCAAGACAGCTTGAACGGAATTCCGACGGAAAAATCTGTCATAGTTTATCCCAATACAAATTCCGATCGTGTGTACGGGGCGTTAGAGTTTAGGGTTTAATACATTTTAATATTATTCATTTGGGATGGCAGATTCAATATTTAATCATCTGCACTAGTATGTGTGTGCAGAAGATAGAGGCGGGCACACACAATCCCATGTTTGTCGGATTTGTCATTCTGATTGGCCAGCTGACAGCAGGAAGTCCTCTTGGACATTCAAGCTGCATTTTGTGACCAATCCGAGGCCAGAGTTTTTCGAAATAGGGGGCAGTAAAATGTATTAATGTGTATTTTTTTTACGTTTGCAGATTAATGCAGCATTTATTGACCGGTGTTCTATCGAGAAATGCCCTCCATCGAAAAATGCCGGCAGCGTTATAGGTAGTTGTGTGGTCTTGTGGGTCAAAACAATACATATTTCAAAGGTTTCAGTAATGTGTCCTGGTTATTACAATGTTTTGTTGCATAAGCCTCGGATTGCAGTTCCTGTATGATCCAGTACAACAGGGATTCTGTGTGTTTTTAAATTAAACTTTGTGACTGCTTAATGAGCTTACCAAGAACTAATTCTCTGCCTCGTTCCGATGGCGTAAGCACAGTTTTTACATAACCTACCCTCCTATCATTGTTTGTTTCAGTTTATATTATGCAATGGGTTTTCATTTTGTCCCTTTTAGTTTGCTTTACTGTAATACTCTTTCAATGTTATGCACCATGTAAATCATTACTCTAGTTTCCCTGTTTTTTGTTGTAGCAAGGGTTACATTTCCTGTGTCAAGATTTTGAGTCACAAATCAATGGTCCTGAGTGACAAACCTGAGTGTGTGTGGTTCCTAATCTAATCCTAAAGTGGTTCTTATGGCATGTTCTGCTTTAAAATATTTGTAAACCTCCGATTATTTAAATAAACTGATTTATACTTACCTGCTCTGTGGCTGTGCAGTGGAGTTGCACAGAGAAGCCAAACCTCCTCTTTTCCGGTCCCTCGCTGGCACTCCTGGCTCCTCCCCTCTGGTTAATGAGTGCCCCCATCAGAGAGAGGGGACTTGAACCTGAGCCTTGCTGCCTGTGTCTGTGACGCAGACAGGGGGGCTCACCTGGGGGGGGGGGGGGGGGGGGGGGTATGAGAAAACCTCATTCACACTGGCACTGTCAAACTTGCATTTGTATGTGTTTTAAAAGAGATTTCTAAATGCATATACAGTAAATGCATGTGATGTTTGTTCATTGGTGTGGCTTACACTGTGTGCTTTACCTGCGTTTAGGTGCAGTCCGTTCAGCCATGTTCGGGAAAAGCAGGGTTCTCTACATCCAGGGTCTGACTATAAACGCTAAACGCAGCTAAGCCGGGCTCAAGGCAGAAACATCCAAATTCCGGAAAAGTGATCTGACAGGAAAAAAAATGGTTTATACTTCCCAGACCACAAACACAAGAGTGCCAGTGGTATGAGGCCCTATGCTTCTGTCCATACTCCTCCAGATCCAATGTGGCCCACAGAGACTGCTTGGCCTCCACTGCAAACTCTCCTTGGTCAATCCCTCAGTTATGCTGAGCAATGTGTAATTATCATTTTTTATTTTTTTTGTAAAAATGCTGTCTATCCTACACCTTCAATTCCAAAATAGTTGGGACACTGTTTAAAATCGACATTAAAACAAAATTATTGCAATAATTAGAAAATCTCATAAACCAATATTTTATTCATAATGAAAAATCTATCAGATGTTAAACTGAGAAAATGTACCATTTTAAGAAAAAAAAAAATGAAATTGATGGCTGTAACACATCTCAAAAAAGTTGGGACAAGGCTATGTTTACCAAGGTGTAGCATCCCCTCTTCTTTTATCAAGGCTCTGTAAACATCTGGGAGCCAAGGAGACCAGTTGTTGTTTTTTTTGGAGAGAAATGTTGTCCCATTCTGGCCTTATCTAGGATTCTAACTGCTCAACAGTCCTGGATCGTCATATTTTTGGTTTAATGATATGCCAAACATTTTCAGTTGGTGAAAGGTATAGACCGCAGGCAGGCCAGTTAAATTGGAGTTTCCATCCCAAAATGTTCTTTTCATTATTGTGCTCATTAGACCTAAAAAAGAAAAAAACAAACAATAACATTTTTTTTTACTCATCTGGAAATGCCTGTTGCTATGCGGTCCCATGAAATCTGCATTTGAATCACCTAGGATTCTGACATCATCTCCCTCTAATGCTCCTGGGAAATGTGTGTCATAATTTCCCAGGATGCAGTGCGCTGTCCAATTATCACTCCCCATCCAAGACTTCCAGGAAGTAAGTGCTTGTGAGCTTCACAATGCCCACAAGGAAAATGACAACCATAAACTATCTTTTTTGAATAACTATGTGGATCGGTGGCGGATTGTAAAATAGTAAGTGACTGGATTTATATTATAAAAACACACGATGAAAGGACATACTTTAAAAAATGCTAATTGTGGTTGGAACTCCGCTTTAAGCACCCAGATTCTCAGACTACAAAGCCATGCTATTGTCATAGATGCAGTATGTAGTTTAGCATTGTCCTGCTGAAATATGCAAGGCCTTCCCTGAAAAAGACGTTGCCTGGATGGGAGCATATGCTGCTCTAAAACCTGGATAAATCTTTCAGCATTGATGGCGCCTTTCCAGATGTGCAAGCTACCCATACCATCAGAGATGCAGGCTTTTAAAACAGAGTGCTGATAGCAGGCCAGAAGGTCCCTTTCCTCTTTAGTCCAGAGAATGTGGTGCCCATGGTTGCCAAAAAGAATGTCACATTTCAATTCGTCTTGCTACAGAACTGTTTCCCACTTTGGAACAGACCATTTTCAATAAACTTTTGCCCAGAGAAGATGGTGGCATTCCTAGTTGATTCGGATATGGCTTCTTCCTTAAATGATGAGCTTTTGGATGAGGCAGTGAACTGTGTTCACAGTAGGTGATTTTTGGAGGTATTACGAGGGCCCATGCAATGATGTCAATCACAGAATCATGCCTGCTTTTAATGCAGTGCAGTCTGAGGGCCCGAAGATCATGTGCATCCAATATTGTGATTTGGTCTTGTCCCTAGGGCACAGAGATTTTTCCAGATTCTGAATCTATTTATATTATATACTGTAGATGATATTTTTAACTGCTTGTCGACCGTATAGTATAGATATATGGCAGCAAGGCGGGCTCTCTTGCACAAGATAACGTACCTAGTAGCTTTGGGGTGCGCACACCACCAGCAGCCCTCTCCCACTGTGACAGTAGTAAAGCGCATATAAGTCACACATTTAACCCTTTGATCACCCCTGTTGTTAACCCCTTCCTTGTATTGGTACAGTGACTGTGCATATTTTTTAGCACTGTCCACTGTATTGGTGTCAACGATCCCCAAAAGGTGGCAGTGTTCCAACTGTCCGAATCAATATTGCAGTCCTGCTATAAATCGCTGATGGCCGCCATTACTAGTAAAAATAAATATATCCCAAAGTTGTAGACACTATAACTTTTATGCAAACCAATCAATATACACTTCCTGGGATTTTTTTTACCAAAAATATGTAGCAGAATACATAAATTAACCACTTAAGACCCGGACCTTTAGGCAGCTAAAGGACCCGGCCATGTTTTGCGATTCGGCACTGCGTCGCTTTAACTGACAATTGCGCGGTCGTGCAACGTGGCTCCCAAACAAAATTGATGTCCTTTTTTTTTCCCCACAAATAGAGCTTTCTTTTGGTGGTATTTAATCACCTCTGCGGTTTTTATTTTTTGCCCTATAAACAAAAATAGAGCGACAATTTTGAAAAAAAATGCAATATTTTTTACATTTTGCTATAATAAATATTCCCCAAAAATATATAAAAAAAAATTTTTTCCTCAGTTTAGGCCGATATGTATTCTTCTACCTATGTTTGGTAAAAAAAAAAATCGCAATAGGCGTTTATCGGTTGGTTTGCGCAAAATTTATAACGTTTACAAATAAGGGGATAGTTTTATTGCATTTTTATTAATTTTTTTTTTTTTTTTACTACTAATGGCGGCGATCAGCGTTTTTTTTTTGTGACTGCGACATTATGGCGGACACTTTGGACAATTTTGACACATTTTTGGGACCATTGTCATTTTCACAGCAAAAAATGCATTTAAAATGCATTGTTTACTGTGAAAATTACAATTGCAGTTTGGGAGTTACCCCTTCGGCGCCCCCTAGTAGTTTATTTGTGTTACTAACTGTAGGGGGGTGTGGCTGTAGGTGTGACGTCATTGATTGTGATTCCCTATGTAAGGGAACACACAATCAATGCGGGCGCCACAGTGAAGAATGGGGAAGCCATGTTTACACACGGCTCTCCCTGTTCTTCAGCCTCCGGGGACCGATCCCTGGACTCCAGCAGGGATCGGGTGCCGCGGTCCCGGAGCTTTGGACCGGATCGCGTGCACGCGCCCGTGACCCCGCGGCTGGGCTTAAAGGGCCATGTACAGGTACGTGGATGTGCCCAGCCGTGCCATTCTGCTGACGTATATCGGCGTGAAGGGGTCCCTAAGTGGTTAATGAAGACGTTTGAATTTTTCTATTGGATATGTTTTATAGCGGAAAAAACTATTGTTTGTTAAAATCCACCAAAAAGCTCCATTTGTGGGAAAAAGACATACATTTTGTTTAGGTACAGCCTGGTCATGATGTTGGGTAAACCCTCTGGAGCTGAAGTGGTTAAAGTCTTTGTAATCTTATGTTGAACATTATTCAACAGTTTTTGATGCAGCTTTTAAGTTTGAACATCTACCCATCTTTACTTCTGAGGCACTACAAGCTGCTCTTTTTATACACAGTCATGTTACTGACCTGTTGCCAATTTACCTAATTGCCAAAAATGTTCTTCCAGCTCTTCCTTGTTATCCCAACATTTTTGAGACTTGTTGCTGCCATTAATTTGAAAATTCCCTTATTTTTCTCTCAAAATGGTACTGGTATGTTTTTTTCATTTGTAAACATTTGATATGTTTTCTATTTTCTGTTGTGAATAAAATATAGGTTTGAGATTTGCAAATCATTAGTCTGTTGTAGGGTTGTAGATCCCAATGATAGACCGCATCTCCATAGGACTTAATATGATTTTTCTAAAGGACTGGGTAGGTTTACACGCTCTAGAAGGCATTCACTGCCATGGCTAGGGACCCACTGAAGGAGCCCTATTGGTGCAGCCTGAACTCTAGCTAAAGCCTGTAAACCCATTTTTTTATTTTTTATGTCACAATGTAGAGTATAAGATTTCCTATTATCTGTGCCCAGTCTTGCCACACAGAGTTAATCCAGCTCTGATCAATCCCCTTTTATTGTTCAGTGAAAATGAATAGACTTCCAGATAAAAACCTGTCTAAATAAAAAACCTGTCTAAATAAAAAGTCAGTTTCTCTCTCCTTGCTTTGAGTGACAGGTTATTTACATATCTAGCTTGGACATGTTTATCATATGTTATGTTTATTATAATATGAGGTGATCCACAGTATAAAAAGTGAGAAATCCACCCCTCCCCCACATAACGCATTCTGGCAATATACAATGAACTATGGATCACCTCATATTATGATAAACATAACATAAGATCTGATATACGTGTCCAGTCTAGATATGTAAATAACCTGTCACTCAAAGCAAGGAGGGAGGAAAGGACTTTCTATTTAGACAGGTTTTTATCTGGAAGTCTGTTAATTTTCACTGAACAATAAAAAAGGATTACTCAGAGCTGGATTAACTCTGTGTGACAAGACTGGGCACAGATGATAGGAAATCTTATACATTGTGACATTAAAAAAAAAAAAAAATTTTGGGTTTACATCCACTTTAAGCCGCGTACAGATAACCGTTTTTTAATGTCCTAGAAAAAACACAATTTTTCTCAACGTGATTCTTGTCAAGCCTGCCTTGCATACACACGTGAAAAAAAAATGCTTGCGCAAAGCACAGTGACGTACCACGGCACTTTAAAGGGGAAGTTCCATTCAGATGGCGCCACCCTTTGGCTGCTTTTGCTGTTTTCATGTTAGTAAAAGTTTGGTGAGAGAAGATTCGCGCTTTTCAGTCTTCAATCTTTTCAGTCTGTTACAGCATGATGAATGTGCTATCTCCATTACAAACGCTAGTTTTACCAGAACGAGTGCTCTCGTCTCATAACTTGCATGCACTTTTTTTCCTGTCGTTAAAGCCTAGACACGATCGTTTTTCAGGATGTGAAAAACGACAACGTGAGAAAAATTAGAGCATGTTTTAAATTTTTAATGGCCATTTTTCACATTGAGAAAAATGCTCTGAAACCTACACACGATCGTTTTTAATGACCATTAAAAAAATGGCATTTTTTAACGTCCTGAAAAACGGTCATGTGTACGCGGCATTAGGCTCACCCTGACTGTGGCCGGACAAAATGTGGCAAAAACGCTAATCAGGTCAGGCAGGTCTTAAACTGCTAAAAGCCTATGTTTAAATGGACACACAGGCTTTTATGGAGTGGAGTTTAGAAGCTTTCGCCAAAAAACGCCAAAAGCCAGGAGCTACTAGTATACATGAATGAAGCCTAATGCCGCGTACACATGATCGGTTTGTCTGATGAAAGCGATCTGATGGACCGTTTTCATTAAACTAACTGATCATGTGTGGGCCCCATCGTTTTTTTATCCATCGGTTAAAAATCTAGGAAGTTGTTTTAAAATTTTCTGATGGTTAAAAAACCGATAGAAAAAAAAAAACGATTGTCTGTGGGGAAATCCATTGGTTAAAAATCCACGCATGCTCAGAATCAAGTCAATGCATGCTCAGAAGCACTGAACTTCATTTTTCTCAGCACGCCGTTCTGTTTTACGTCACCGCGTTCTGACGCAATCATTTTTTTAACTGATGGTGTGTAGGCAAGACTGATGAAAGTTAGCTTCATCGGATATCTGATGAAAAAATCCATCAGACCGTTTTCATCGGATGAACCGATTGTGTGTACAGGGCATAAGTTATTATATTATAATATATATATTATATTATATTAGCATCCAGAATCTCTGAGAACAAAGCCTAGTTTAGTTTTGATGCTGTCGGGTAGAATATCTTCCACACGTGTTTCCATTGGCTATTTCAGAAAAACTCCCCCCTTCCTGAGTTTTTATTGTGATTTCATTTAAAAATACACTACGAGGATTGAAAATCTTTGCTGCAAAAGGGTTTTAAAGCTTTGTGACTTTGGCACCTTCTGCATGAAGTTCTCACACTAGAATTCCTGCATTGTGTCTCTTCATAACTAGTTTTCTGATCCTTGACATGCACAGAGTAATTTTCATGGTGTTGTGAGCTATACACAAATGAAGACTTTGATGTTTGGGAACACCCCTCATAAAGCATAATCTCTATACGCTGTGTTATTGTCATTGTGTGGACTCACTTTTTTTTTCTCTTATCGCAGGTACTTTCTGCACTTGACATTCTCCAGCCACCTCACATCGATTATTTTGAAGAAATGTATCCTTTATAAATGATGACATAAGGTATTTGTAGTAGAAATGTACAGATTTTATTATATCGCTCTTTGATGGCATTTTACTTTTTTCTTGCAGCTTCTGTAACAAGTAAAAAAACATACCTTAGTACAGTTCTCTTCAGTATAGTTGTATTAAGTAGAGCTGCAGCTCAGGAAGGTAAAATACCCATTTGAAAATTGTTAATCGCCTTTTCTCAGAACAGCTGCCATGTCATTATAGGCATCATTCCTCTTCTGCATGACCAGTGTCAACAGCTATGGTGTTTAGAGGGCTTACTTGAATGAGGACATCCGCTACCTTTCTACTAGAATTTAATTCTTAAATTGGTTGTTAACCCACTAAGTTAAATTGACACTATCCTCTCGGTTTATTCATGTAATGTGCCCCTGTGTCTGTGCCTTAGAAAAAAACAATGTAGCTATAAACCTGTTTTTAGAGTTCCGATCTGCGCTCACCTGACCCGCCGCCTCTCTTGGCCTGACAGCTGCAGCAGAAGGGGCTGAAGACCCCCGCTGACATCAGTCAGGAGGAGAGAGGACACGGGTCATCTGAGCGCCGCTCTGAAAACGGGTACCGTATATATCTGCATTTTTTTTATAAGGCAATAAACTGAGAGGATAACGTAAATTTAACCCTAATTTCAGCAGCAGGAGGGGAGGGGGTCTGGCACAGGCACTGGCAGGAAGGGGAGGAGAGAGCAAATGATGGAGGAATGTAAACTGACCACAATGTCAGGGCTCAGCAGCCATAATACACCATGATCAGTTTACATAGGGGAAGGCAGAACCAGGTAGGATCAGCCAGGTATTTTAGGTGTTACAGGGGGCCGAATGAGACACAAGCACTGTGCTGTATAACCTGCTTTAAAGGAACTGGATCTTTTTTTTTGGTTAAACACTTTCAATGGCTCCATTCTGAGTTGCATTGATGTAAACAAGTACCACCAAAAAACAATGTAATTTCCATCGTCATAGATTCTGTGACTCAATTCGCATATGAAATTGCAGTAGTGTAAATAGACTGAGTTGCCACTTTGTTACATTTTATTAGGCCATGCTAGATTATGTTGTATTTAAATTGCACAAAGATTTAATCAAGTCAGAGTTTGTAATTGTTTCAGCAATACGCTTTATTCACACTGGTACTGTCAAACCTGCAATTCAGTGCATTCAGAGAGCATTTCTAAATGCATGTAATCATTTTTCAACAATGCCATTCACACTGCAAGTATAGGTGTTGTTAGCCGCATTTAGAGAAAATATAATTTTTTTGCATATAGGATGCAATTGGAGCCTCTGAGGGCTGGTTATTATATTATACAGGATTTTTTATAGTGCTAACAGTTTTTTTAGCGCTTTACAATATAAAGGGAGGCGATACAGCAACAATACAATTCAATACAAGGAGGGATTAGGAGGGCCCTGCTCCTGCAAGCTTACAATCTAATACAGTCCATCTGTAGGGTTCACACCAGATGAAGTCCAGTGCATTTTTTTTACCTGCATCAAAAATGCACATACAGGGTTTTTCATATATTAAAATGGTACTAGTTCACACCAATCCAGTTAGTTCCTGTGCAGTCAACAAAAGTAGAACCTGCTGCTTTTTTTTTTTTGTTATGGAAGCAGCAAAGCGCATGTAAACACACCAAAATACATGTTGACCTGAGACTTTAAAAGTGTAAAAAGTATATAAAAATGCATATACGTGCTAGCTTTATAAAAGGTAGAAAGAATCATATGATTCTTTCTATCTTTAATAAAGCTAGCACATGTTTGTTTTTTTATATATATTTCTACTTCCCTAACATTTTTTTCTGGATTAAAAGTCCTAAGGGGCAACTCCCTGTGCACTTAGTTACACATCTTTACCATTTATGTAAGGATGTTGGCAGTACTATATACATTTTCCAATTCTCACACCCCTGTTTTTTCAATAAATATGCACTGATTACTGTGTAAATGTGACTGGCAGGGAAGGGGTTAACACTAGGGGGTAATCAAGGGGTTAAATGTGTACCCTAGTGAGTGAGTCTAAGGCTCCATTCACATCTAGGCATTTTGTCGCCTGAAGCCCGACGCTGAAGCAGCCTAACATACGCTGGAGGGGGGAATTTACATTGCCGGCTATGGAGATGGTTCACATCTCTACGCCGAACGCCGATACGCCTGAAACGTGAAGCCTGAAACAAGTCCCGGACCCTTTTTTTCAGGCGTATTGGGCGTTCGGCCATAGCCGACAGTGTAAATTCTGCCCTCCAGCAAAAAAGCAATAGGCGTTTTGTCGCCGCAAATCGCGGGGACAAAACGCCTATTGCATGTCGCCCGAATACGCCTGCTGCCGCCGACGCCTAGATGTGAATGCAGCCTAACTGTAGGGGGACACACCATTAGTCTCCTCTCCCTGACAGGACGTGGATCTCTGTGTTTACACACAGAGATCGACGGTCCTGCTCAGGACATTGCAGCCGCCGGGCACGCGCATCGGGTTCCCAGTGACGCAGCGCACGCACGCCTCTAGTGGCTCGGGAAGGCGGGGGCATCATATGACATCCTCCCAGAATGAGAGGCTTATCGTCCCACTGTCATTTGATGGCGGGCGGTAGCCTAGTGGTTAAGTAAGTGCTAGTTATAGAGTTATTTGAAACAAACGCAGAGCTACTCCGTGGGACCCAGCACTTTGAAGATGCAGGTCTCTGGATTAGTATCTTTTAGGTAAGCATAATTCACTTCATTTCTCCCTATAGCCCCTGATCTAAAAAATGCGTCTCCCAGTTTTCCCTTTTTAAAGCTTTTGCAGTTTCCAAAGTACCTATGTACCTATGCTGGTATGAAGTAAAGTTTTTTTTTTTTTCTAATTGTAAAATATAACAATTCTAGTATTGGATTTATTCTATAATGCATGGCTGTGTGGAATTCGCATAGTTTACATTGTACAAGCAGTTCCAACAGTGTGCCTCTGGAGATCATTGTAAGAAGAAAATTACTTTTAATAGTGCATGTGGTACCCGGGCAATACAAAACTGAAACAACTCAATTGGGAAAAATTGCTTTAAGTTGACACTGATTCTTTTGATTTGTACTGTATTGTATTCTGAATTTTTAATAATGACATAAAACCCTTTAAATGTGTGTTCTTTGTGAAGGCTTTTATATGCTGTTTTGTTCTATTTTTGTGCCAAATAGAACAAGATTGGTGAGGTTATAAAAACACGGCTCCTCCTGTGTATCTTGCTAATATTACTGTACGCAACAGTATATCTTTTTTTTTTACAGGCATATAACACAATTTGCACAGAACTTTACATACTGTATATTCATATCAGACCCTCCCTTAAAGGGTCACTAAAGGGAAAAAAATTTGGGCTGAAATGACTGTTTACAGCAGGGGTCTCCAAACTACGGCCCTCCAGTTGTTCAGAAACTACAATTCCCAGAATGCTGAGTCATGTCTGTGAATGTCAGAGTATTACAATGCATCGTGGGAAGTGTAGTTCTGCAACAGCTGGAGGGCCGTAGTTTGGAGATCCCTGGTTTACAGGGTATAGAGACATAAAAGTTAACTGATTCCTTTTCAGAATGATTAAAAATAGATAAAAATCAATCATATAATGTGCCTGCAGGTTAGTTTCACTTTTGAACTGGCTTCATGTTTCTGTGAAGTAGAAATAGACACAGAACAAAAACAAACAAATCCAGGGCAGTGTTTTGTTTTTAAAATGAATCTGATTGGTTCTGGGAAGTTTTTGACACACCGTAATGACAGCTTAAACCATCGTGAGAAAGCTCCCAGTATGGTGGTTATAAGGAAACAGACAAGCAGGAAGTGTGGAGAACAGAGCAGAATTGCAGCAACTTCAAAGCAAAAACGAACAATAAGGACATGAAACCAGTACTGCAGTAAGGTAAAGGAAGCTATTTAGCTTAAAAAAAATCTCCTTTAGTGATCTTTTAAAGGAACTTACAATCAAAGGTTCCTATCCTTGCATACATGCCCACACATACGAAGGCCAGTTTAGAGAGGAGCCAGTTAACCCGCCAGCATGTCTTTAGAGTGTGGGAGGAAACCCACAGGAAGAATATGCAAACTCAATGCAGATAGTATGTATTATACTGACCAATCACTCGCCCACCAATTTTAGTTTAGAGCTTGTTTTTCTTGATGCACGCACGTTCTAATTAATGCCAATCATTGGGCTTCCCCCGTAGCATAGTTCCAGCGTCCTATGGATGAAGTGAATTATTGAAGAAGGTTACCAATACATTGGTATGTTACCATGACTCCCAAACGTGTGCTACTCCCAGCAAAGAGTGATTGTACTTTTTATGGTCCATCACCATGCATATTTTGTTGTTTTATTAGTTGCTTCCAGTGGGCGGTCACTCATTTATGCTATGACACTGTGCCTAGAACTTTGTTAAATGGCTGCCTGTATACAGTAAAACCTTGGATTGCGAATAATGCGGTTGAGCATTTCGCAATACAAATTGTTTTAAAAAACAAATCCTGACTATATCTTGCAAGACTAGCAGGATTCAAGCCTCTGGGGTGTGCAGAACTGCATTTGGCTAGAGGTGCGGGGGTGCCGGTGATGCTCAGACACTCAAAACCTCTCAGGCCACGTACACACGATCGGTTCAAACCGATGAAAACGGACTAAGGTTCGGTTTCCATCGGTCCAAATCGATCATGTGTAGGCCCCATCGGTCCGTTAACCTTTGTTCAAAAAACCGAGGGCTTGCTTTAAAATTGAACCGATGGACAACTAACCGATAGGTCAAAACCGATCGTTAGTACGCATGAGCATTGGTTAAAAATCCACGCATGCGCAGAATCAAGTCGACGCATGCTTGGAGGCATTGAACTTCATTTTTTTCAGCACGTCGATGTGTTTTACGTCACCGTGTTCTGACACGATTGGTTATTTAACCGATAGTGTGTAGGCACATCAGTCAGCTTCATTGGTGAACCTTCGGACCGTTCTCATCGGATGGACATTCGGAAACACTCTGAGTGGTCTCCGAGTGTTTCTGAGTGTCTCCTGCACCTCTGGCCACATGCGGTACTACATAGACAAGCAGTGGTTGTGGAACGAATTATCTGCATTTTTATTGATTCCTATGGGAAAACTCGCTTTGATATACGAGTGCTTTGGATTACAAGCATTCTTCTGGAACAGATTATGCTCGTAATCCAAGGTACTACTGTATACTATTTTTTTTAGGGATTTGTTTGAAAAGAACTCTGCTTAGGTTAAAGTGCATGTCAAGTGTATAGAAAAGTGTAGCGCTATTTAACCGCTTATGGACCGCCGCATGTACATTTACGTCGGCAGAATGGCACCGACAGGCACATCAACGTATATATACGTTGGTGCCTTGACGTGGGTCGGGGGTGCGATTGGGACACCCCCCGGTACATGCGGCGGTCCCCGCGGCTGTACGAGCGATCCGGGATGAGGGGGCGGCTATTCGTTTTTGTCCGCCCCCTCCGGATCGCTCCCAGCCAATCTCCGCGCGCTCCCCTGCTCTGCACTTCCTCCTCCTGTGTAAACACAGGAAGGAGGAAGTGATGTGATCTCTCCCCTCAGCGTTTTTTTCAACCACCACTGAGGAGAGATCACATCGCACAGTAAGTCTGCACAACACTACACTGACACACACTACACATAGGCACATTTAACCCCCGCGATCGCCCCCCCTCCCCCGTCAGTGTCACTGAATGCAGTAATCATACATGTATGATTACTGTATTTAGTGTCAGTGTGACAGGCAGTTAGTGTTAGGTCCAGGGTAGCCCCGTACCCCCCCTAATAAAGTTTTAACCCCTTGATCACCGCCCTAGTTAACCCTTTCACTCCCTATTGCCAGCATCACTAAGCGATCATTTTTCTGATCGCTGTATTAGTGTCGCTGTTCCCGCTAGGTAACTAATTTTTTTTTATTGCGATTTTTTTTTTACTAAAGACATGTGGCTAAATAAATTTTGGTCTAAATGTTTGACTTAAATTTAGTTTAGTTTATTTGATTCTTCTTATAACAAAAAGTAAAAAATATTGTTTTTTTTCAAAAATTTCGCTCTATTTTTGTATATAGCGCAAAAAATAAAAATCGCAGAGGCGATCAAATACCACCAAAAGAAAGCTCTATTTGTGGGAAGAAAAGGATGCAAATTTTCTTTGGGAGCCACGTCGCACGACCGCGCAATTGTCAGTTAAAGCGACGCAGTGGCAAATTGTAAAAAGGAGCCTGGTCATTTACCTGCATTTTGGTCCAGGTCTTAAGTGGTTAAGTAAACAGGTGTATGTAAAAATATGTTAAAAACCATAAATACACACCTATAGAGTGACAATTGAATAAACACTATGATCAATGTATTGATCGTGATAACACCTCTAATGGTGAGTGAACAATGTCCAGAAGTGAAAACATATAGGGTAAGTATAAATATGCGCCGTCGTATCTGTGCGCCGTGCCCACAGAACTAAGATACCGAGGGGTTAAAGGGGGTTGTAAAGGTTCTTTTTTTTTATTTTCTAAATAGGTTACTTTAAGCTAGTGCATTGTTGGTTCATTTACCTTTTCCTTCGATTTCCCTACTAAATTTTTATTTTTATTTTTGTCTGAATTTCTCACTTCCTGTTCTTCCTCAGTAAGCTGTTCTGGCTGACTAACCACCGCTTGGATGATGGTGGCAAGTTTACTGAGGAGAAACAGGAAGTGAGAAATTCAGACAAAGAAAAAAAAACATTTAGAAGGGAAATCGAAGGAAAGGGCAAGTGAACCAACAATGCACTAGCTTAAAGGAACCCATTTAGAAAATAAAAAACAAACCTTTACAGCCCATTAAGGTCCAAGTTTCTAGTATACTTGCTAGCAGTGGAAAACCTCCTTCGCTTTAGGTATTTATTTTTTATTTTTATCCTAATGGAATATTTTCCATTTAGTATTTTTTTTTTTGATAGTTGCTTCGTTTTTTTTTTTTTCAAAGACTGCAATGGTTAATACCAGCTTGGTTATGGGGAACATCAGCAGATTGAGGTCCCATCTGTAGAAACAATTGCAAATCATGACTTTTAGTACCAGAGCTCCATAGAAAAGAATAATTATGGGTTTTATAATTATTGGTTGACAAAGTGTGGTATTTATGATTGTGCATATCTAAAATATGGCACATTTAGGAGCATCTGAAACATGGGCAATGTAATCTGTTTTTATATTGATGTGGTAATGAATAAATGAAACCTATTCTAATAACACTAACCATTCGTAGACAGAAACAATCATGTGTACCAATATTCTAATTGTTTTTGATAAAGGCCTTCAGATTCTGGGGCTTGTGTTCTTTTGCTAAAAATTGGAAGTCATACGAGAGAATAGAGTGGATGTTTCCTGTGTGTTAGATAAAAGAATTGATCTGTTCCCAGGCATGGGAAGGTTTACATAAGCAACATGTATTATTTTGTAGATTTTGTGTCCGAGTGACAAAAAGCAATTCTGAGCAGCAGAAATTCCTTGTATTGTACAATTGAAATCTATGTTTGGTTAATGATCTTTGCCCTTTTCATTAGGCAAGGGATAAAACAATAATCTGTGTTTTCTGCCTTTTATGCTTGGCAGGGAATCTACCCATACCTTTTGGGGAAGGAGTGGGAAGTGGAGCGGGTGGCAGGGTTTTTAATTTTATTTATTTTCATATTTTATTTTAATTTTTTTTTATTATGAAGGCTTTACTAATACAGCAAATGACACAGTAATACCCGTACACGTTGTCAACTCCTCAGGCATATACAGAACGATCTGTAATAGTCTGGTAAAGACAATATTCCACGTGTATTGTCTCAGCAGTCACAATAAGCACATGATAAAAAGAATGACAAGTCAATAACATGCCTTTAATGAAATCCTTCAGGTTTTTCCTGTTTTTAAGGGTTTCTATTTTAATCTAGATTTTAAAATTGTCGCTCTTTTTTTTGTTTATAGCGCAAAAAACAAAAACCGCAGAGGTGATCAAATACCACCTAAAGAAAGCTCAATTTGTGGGGAAAAAATGGCCTGGTCATCGATCAGCCAAATCTTCCGGGGCTGAAGTGGTTAATGCAGTGCAGCAGCCCCATCTAGATACAGCGATGTTGCAGGAGTGTCTCGGCTGCCTGGGACACCCTCCAACCCCCCCCCCCCCCCTTTAGTGACTGAATCAGCAGTTCGGAGCCATAGACAATCGCTGCTGTCAATCACTCAGTCGGCCAATGTTGAGAGAAAGGGGATGGGCGGCAGCTCTGTCTCTGAATGGACACGAAGCTGTGGCTTGGGTGCCACCATAGAAAGCTGCTTGCTGTGGGGTCACTCAATAGGAGGGAGGCTTTACAATCGCGTTGAGTAGTGTTTGAATCATAAGGTGACTAAACAGACCTGTAACAATAAACCTAATGCTGCGTACACACGACCGTTTTTCATGGAAAAAAACAGTTTTTCTCGATGTGATTCCTCTCAAGCCTGCCTAGCATACACACAATCAGGATAAAAAATGCTCGAGCAAAGCGCAGTGACGTTCAACATGGACGACTGCACTATAAAGGAGAAGTTCCATCCCAATGGCGCCACCCTTTGGGCTAGCTAGATCATGCAAATTTCCCTTCTCACAACTTGCTTCTGAGCATGCACATTTTTTCCCCCGTCGTTAAAGCCTACACACAATTATTTTTCACGATGATAAAAACGTCGTCGAGAAAAAATAGAGCAGGTCCTAAATTTTTAATGCCCATTTTTCTCGTTGAGAAAAATGCTCTGGAGCATACACACGATCGTTTTTAATGGCCAATTTAAAAAATTTAATTTTTCTCGTCATTAAAAATGGTCATGTGTACGCGACATAACATTTACCTATTTAACATTTTGATTTTCACTTTATAGCAAAGCTGTGCTGCAAGAAGCATGCAATCTGACATTGCTAAGGTCTTCTGAAATGTTTAGATGATTGATTTTCACCCTGACATATTGCCTTTGATATTTTGAGTTACTGACCTCTAAGGCCACGTACACACGATCGGTCCAACCCGATGAGAATGGTCCGACGGACCATTTTCATCGGTTCACAGACTGATGGTCTGATGTGCGTACACACCATCAGTTCAAAAACTGATCGTGTCAGTACGCGGTGACGTAAAACACAACGACGTGCTGAAAAAAATGAAGTTCAATGCTTCCAAGCATGCGTCGACTTGATTCTGAGCATGTGCAGGTTTTTGGACCAATGCTTTTGCGTACTAACCATCGGTTTGGACCGATGGTCAGGTGTCCATCGGTCCGATTTTAAAGCAAGTTATAAAACTTTTTGGTCCGACGGACGACAGACCGATGGGCCATGCACACGGTCGGTTTGGACGGATGAAACTGGACTTAAAGGGTTACTAAAGGAAAAAAAATTAAGCTAAATAGCTTCCTTTACCTTACTGCAGTCCTGGTTTCATGTCCTCATTGTTCGTTTTTGCTTTGAAGTAGCTGTAATACTTCTCTGATCTCCACACTTCCTGGTTGTCTTGCTCCTTATGAAAAAACTCATGGCAGATTTTCACTGTGGTCTAAGCTGTGTGTCTAAAACTCCTCAGAACCAATCAGATTCATTTTAAAAACAAACATTGCCCTGTATTTGTTTGTTTTTGTTCTGTGTGTCTCTTTACTTCACAGAAACATGAAAGCATTTTTTAAACCAAACTAAACTGCAGGCACATTATATGATTGATTTTTATCTGTTTTTAATCATTTTTAAAAGGAATCAGTTAAGTATTATTTCTCTATACCCTATAAACAGTCATTTTAGCCAAACAAAATGTTTCCTTTAGGCCGCGTACACACGATCGAATCTATCTGCTGGAAACGATCGGCCTGACTGTCCCAGCAGACAGATTCGACCGTGTGTACGGGCGAGCTGACGGATTTGGCCACCCGACAGATTTCAAAGCATGCTTTGAAATCTATCGGGTGGGAATCCGTCCGCCCGACATGTCTGCTGGTTAGTACACTTACCAGCAGACATGTCGTCTCGCACCGCCGCCGAATGGATTCGGCGCATGCGCGGAAGTGTTTTACTTCCTGGTGCGGTGACGTGGCGGCGTCATTGTCACCGCCACGTCACCGCGCCGTCTGGCGGCGGGGATTTTGGTTTGATCGTGTGTACACAATCAAACCAATATGTCCCCAGCAGACAGATTTGTTCAAATCGGTCGGCCCGACCGATTTGAACAAATCTGTCTGCTCGTGTGTACGCGGCCTAAGTGATCCTTTAAGTCCATTTTCATCGGTTTGGACCAATCGTGTGTACGCGGCCTAATAGGCACCTAAATCTGAAATGGTGCATGTGGAGTCTTAGTTCCAACTGTCCTGAGCCAGTAAGCTCCCGCTAAAAGAAAATCTTCAACTCTCACATCACAAAAACACTAAGCAGAGCATGCATATCCATAAAGCTTAATAAAAGTACACTATATTTTTTCTTTGCACTCGATAAGGCAAGCAATAAGCAACATAGACTTGGTCCATGACCCATCCCAGCCTGTCATTGGACAACCAAGGAGCAGCATCACACTGCTGAGGATGTTTTTGCCTCATCCGTAAGAATATTCATTGCATTACACTGTGCAGATTTCTATTGTCCCTTCCCTCTCTGGCTCCTCTCTCTCTCTCTCTCACTGCTATATTTTTTGCCAGTTTAAAAACCATTTAAAAACTGCCATAAATACTCAAATCTATACTGTCTTGCAGTTTAATAAGACCTCTCCCTCCCCTTTTAACACGGCTAATTGTGTTTTAATATTGGGCTATTAAAGCTGTATACGTAAATACTAATATCATTTTGAGAGACGTTTTTGATATAAAAACAGATAGTGAAATCTCCATCTGTGAATTAATGGAACATGAAACTAACACCATTAAAATATAATTTACTTGGGAAGCGCATCGTGAAAAACCTTTGAAATACTGATGTAACCATGCTTGTTCTAAGCTAGGTCAATGCACATGTAATATTTGTACGTATTTGCATTAGAAAGGAATTCGGTAGATGAGTGGGTTTCCTGGATCTGGCTGTTCCTTGTGCATTTGCCTACATCTGGGTAGCAAATGACATATGAAGTTTGTACAGCTGTACAAATATGATGTCTGCATGAATTATGGGACAAACAGCACTGAGCACTGTAAAGTCATGTACAGTAGCTGTATTGTACATCCCACCCACAACAATAGGTGAACAGTACCTGTATTAAATAAACTGGTCCTTTAAAAGTTATGCATTATATCCAAGTATTGGGACGCCTGCCTTTACACTCACATGAACTTTAATGGCATCCCAGTCTTATTCCGTACGGTTTTATGATTGAGTTGGCTCAACGTTTGCAGCTATAACGGCTTCAACTCTTCTGGGAAGGCTGTCCACGAGGGTTAGGAGTTTGTCTATGGGAATGTTTGACCATTTTTCCAGAAGCTCGTTTGTGAGGTCAGGCACTGATGTTGGATGAGAAGGCCTGGCTCACAGTCTCTGTTCGACTTCATCCCAAAGGTGTTCTTTCGGGTTGAGGTCAGTAAAGTTCCTCCACCCCAAACTCACTCACCCATGTCTGTCTGGACCTTGCTTTGTGCACTGGTTCAAATCAAAAATGTCCCTAAGTGTATATTAACCACTTTAATACCAGGCATTTTACCCCCTTCCTGCTCAGGCCAATTTTCAGCTTTTAGCGCTGTCACACATTAAATAACAATTACGCAGTAGTTTTACCATTTAATTTTTTTCTTCACACAAATAGATCTTTCTTTTGGTGGTATTTAACTTCTTGGAGCCCAGACCATTGTCAAATGACGACCACAAGGTAGCTCTACGGCCTCGACTCCTCCGGCCACTGGGGGCGCGAGCGCCGCCGGCGCGTCACTGAGATGCCAATGCGGTGCCTGTCGCATACCTAAACACAGAGATCCACGTCCTGTCAGGGAGAGGAGTCCAATGATGTGTCCCTTGTACATAGGGACATCACCTCCCCCAGTCAGTCCCCTCCCCGCACAGTAAGACTAAGAAAAAACAAGCTGCGCTAAAAGGTTAAATGCATGTAAATAGGACAAATATCTACCTGTGCATAACGAGTGAAAAACCAAAGTGTATATAAACATATATAGGAAAAAAGTGTATGATCGAACAATCTCAATATTAAATAGAGATTGTATGTTGAATAAACATGATCAACCAATACAGTCCATAAAGTGAAAATCATATGTGAATAGATTCCATATAATCCAAGAAATATAATCAGACTTCAATCTCCAAGTGGGGAGATCTCCAAAGGAATAATAACAATCTCCAAGTGATGAGGAAAAAAGCAATAGCCCAGAATGTGTTTGATAGGAAAAACACCTCCACCCTAATAATAAGCTGCCTCTTACCAGCTGGAATTGATCTATTATCACAGGAGATCAAAGAAAGCATGTATGCTGGTTATATATCCACCATGGACGGCGTCACTGGAATACAGCCTCATTCAGTGTAATGTGCAGGATGCGCCTGTGTCTCCAACTTTTTGGTGTCTTGTAGCAGTGACCAGGCTGTATTCCAGTGACGCCGTCCATGGTGGATATCTAACCAGCATACATGCTTTCTTTGATCTCCTGTGATAAGAGATCAATTCCAGCTGCTAAGAGGCAGCTTATTATTAGGGTGGAGGTGTTTTTCCTATCAAACACATTCTGGGCTATTGCTTTTTTCCTCATCACTTGGAGATTGTTGTTATTCCTTTGGATATCTCAACACTTGGAGATTGAAGTCTGATTATATTTCTTGGATTATATGGAATCTATTCACATATGATTTTCACTTTATGGACTGTATTGGTTTATCATGTTCATTCAACATACAATCTATATTTAATATTGAGATTGTTTGATCATACACTTTTTTCCTATATATGTTTATATGCACTTTGGTTTTTCACGTGTTATGCACAGGTAGATATTTGTCCTATTTACATGCATTTAACCTTTTAGCGCAGCTTGTTTTTTCTTTGTTTTTATAGCACTGTTCGCTGTATAAATGTGAATGGTTCCAAAAATGTGTCAAAAGTGTCCGATGTGTCCGCCATAATATCACAGTCCTGACAAAAATTGCAGATGACCGGCATTACTAGTAAAAAAAACAAAATAGAAAAAAAATTCATAATTCTATCCCCTATTTTGTAACCCCTATAACTTTTGCGCAAACCAATCACTATACGGTTATTGTGTTTTTTTGTTTTTTTTTTTACCAAAAATATGTAGAAGAATAAGTAGCGGCCTAAACTGAGAATTTTTTTTTTTTTTTAAACAAAATTGGGATATTTATTATAGCAAAAAGTAAAAAATATTGTGTTTTTTTTTTCAAAATTGTCGCTCTTTCTTGGTTTTTAGCGCAAAAAAAAAAAACCGCAGAGATGATCAAATACCACCAAAAGAATGCTCTATTTGTGGGGGAAAGAGGGCGTCAATTTTGTTTGGGAGAAACGTCGCACGACCACACAAATTTTCCTTCAAAGTGTGACAGTGCCAAAAGCTGAAATTTTGCCTGGGCAGGAAGGGGGTATATGTGCCCAGTAAGCAAGTGGTTAAGCATCACTGGGTTTTTTTTGTTTAGCAAAAGATTAAAAAAACATACCTTTGAAAAAACAAGTTTTTCTTAATTTCTGTTATAAAAGTTTGCAAATAAATAACCATCCTTCATAAATGTAGGTCATTATGTATTCTGCTAAATTTTCTTGGTGAAAATAACCCAAATCAGTGTTTTTATTATTTAGTCTGTAGGAAAGAGTCCACAAACCGTGGTATAAATCTGAAAATCGATCACTCCTAATGTACTGACTGTCTATTTCAGGCCCGAAAAGGTGAGGACAGTATAAATACCCCCCAAATGACCCCTTTTTGGAAAGTAGACAGCCTAATGCCCTGTACACACGATAGGTTAGTCTGATGATCAGTCGTGCCTACACACCATCGGTTAAAAAAACGATTGTGTCAGAACGCAGTGACGTAAAACACAACGACGTGCTGAAAAATGAAGTTCAAAGCTTCCAAGCATGCGTTGACTTGATTCTGAGCATGCGTGGATTTTTAACTGATGGAAGTACCTACAGACGATCGTTTTTTTCTTTAGGTTTTTTATCCATCAGATAATTTTAAAACAAGTTCCTATTTTTTTAACCTATGGATAAATAACCGATGGGGCCCACACACGATCGGTTTGGTCTGATGAAAACGGTCCATCAGACCGTTTTCATCAGACTAACCTATCGTGTGTACGCATCATAAGTTGTTTAGCAAGAGTCATTGCAAGTTTTTTTTTTTTGAAGCTGTAATTTTTTTGTCACAATTTTTTGAAAAATGAACTCTACAACATTTTTTTTTTTTTTATCCATACTGTCACCAGTGCAGTACAGCATTATCAGCATTATCATATAACTTGTGTGACATTGATCAGGAAAACGGAATGGTCCCTATGTGTCAAAATAAAAAAAAATGTTCTAGTTCTAGTTCTATTTTTTTTCTGTTTTTTTTTTTTCCTTCACCCTGTGACCAGAGCAACACGGTGTTACCATAGGGAAGTGACATTGATTGCTTATACCAATGCATTTTATTGTTAGGTACCTCTTTTACTCAATGTAACTAATTCATTTTTGTTGTGATTAGCTGTGATTGGCCAAAGCTAATCATATTATACAAATGGGCTGTGATTGGCCCTGTCTGTGACCAATCACAGCTAGCAATACCACTGTATACAATAGATGGTTTACAAATGTCATATGATCAACTTTGCTGGCAGTGGGCTGGTATAGTGATCAGTCATTGACTGTGTCCAGGGGACACAGCTGGTAACTGATTGCGTGGCACACTCTTAGAGGACGTCCACTCAAAAAAAAGGCCCACCTGGCCGTCAATCTGTTTTAGCCTGGGCAGGAAGGTGTCAATTGGCTTGTGCGAAAGTTATAGTGTCTACAAACTGATATATACGTACTGAAATTTATGAATCTCTGACGCTATACTGGTAATGGAGGTGATCAATTACTTATAGTGAAAAGAGATTGTAGGTGTCCCCGAATATTAGCAAAATGAAAACCAAGATCTCACCACATCCCTAAATACAAAGCAACTGCTATACCCCCTAGGGGGTGTGTTTCCTCAGTGGGATTTTATGCGTGGGAGATTGGTTATAAGTGTAAAGACTATAACAGCCAGACAAAGTATATCAACAAAAATATGTCAAATTTTATTTAAATATTGTTGTACGTAGACAACGTATCAAGTGAACAGCAAAAAAGTATCCAACTGACCAAACATAGAAGAGGGGGTTACAAACTGGGGCAAGAGACCATATGTGGCACTGTACATTACTCAGGACAAGACAAAAATATTTGTTAGTTTGAGCGACATATAAAGCAATAAAGGACCCTTCCAATATTGTCTCGTGGATACAGACAATGGTGCCAACGTTTCGAGGCTTAAAGAAAATGCCGCCTCTTCATCAGGGCTAGGGTAATGCCGCAGTGTCGCAATACAGTCTAAAGAATAGAAAGAATAAAATAAATATTTTTCATAAATAATAAAACATACACAGCTAAAATGTTACATTGTTAATTACAGAGAACAAACTATATAAAACACTGGCAGATCCTAGACTTGACTCTCATCATGTATGGGGTGGTGCTCAGAACTCAAGGTTGGGAATAGCAAGGGTCCCAAATATCCCTCCCATAATGTCAACCATATTTTCAGTCCCATGGTTTCAACAAAGAAAAAACAAAATATATGTAATAATGAATACTAACCGGTCACTAGATGGTCGGTCTATCTCCAAGAGATGTAGCAAAAAATGTTGCTCGATCGGTTTAGAGAGAAAGTATCCTGAGTTAATTAAAAGGGAGGGTGGATGCACGAAAAATCTCCATGCGGTGCGACCTAAGGTCTACAAGACGACCCGAAGGGACCGGACAAAAAGGAAGAGAGGTGGGAAGTTCAGTGCCATGCTATACATGTGAAAACAATGTTACATTAATTGCAGGTAGATGAAGTAAAATAGTATACTGTCATGCCCGTTTTAAAAAAATGTATTGGCAGAGTATATAGTTAACAAATGCTCTATGGGATTAAAAAGCTAGACCACCCTGTTGGCAACAGGGGGCGGCACAGAGAAGACCGGGACAGACCACACAGACACACAGTGTTAATTAATCTTGGTAGCTATAGTATATGATTTCCACTATGATGTGGAAAAACGATGCACACTAAAGCATTACTATTGGAATTAGGGTATTGTTACATTGTTATAGTTAAAGGGATAAAATGAAATAACCCATTGTGTAAATATATTCCCATAACGCCAGATAAAAGATCCCCCTGGGTGGGCACTGTACAAAGCAAACTAAAATTGACAATGTGTGCAGACCAAGATATGTCGATACTCACCCAAGAAAATGGGAAATAATGATCAGGTAGGGGAGAATAGAGAAAAGATATAAATTTCTCCCACCCCAGGGCAGTGTAGGAGATAGTGACTGTGAAAGGGTGGGACTGTGAAAGGGTGGCAGGCAGTCTGGCGCTATCAGACACTATCTGGGAGGGTCACTGGCTAACACTGACATCACCAGTGACACCAATACAGTGATAATACTGTTCTCTGACACTGTACTTGTAACATTGGCTGGGAAGGGGGTTAACATCTAGGGGCAATCAATAACTGCATGCCTAACAACAATGTGTAATGTGTGCAGCGTTTACTTTACTATCTGGCTGTTTTTACTCCCTTCTTTTGCAGGGAGAAGAAACAGCCAGGATGCTGTTTTCCTTTACACAGAGTTCTGTTTTTTTGTTGACAGAAGTCTGTGTGTGTGATTGGACACAGCCGATCAGCTGACTTCAGCCAAAGTCATTGGCTGAAATCAGCTGCCAAACTGGTGTCTAATCCCAGCCCAAAATGTGTTGCTCAGCTAGGGTTCTCACCAACCCAGACAGTCCACTGAAAAATACCAAGACACTGGACTCCCTTGTCAGCAGCGCCACTGTTCTTTTGCCAGTTATTCTGACTATATCAGCCAGCTCTCCTGGTTATCTCGGCTCACTCAGCCTTTAGTCGTAGCACCCTGCTACACGGACCCACTCCTGGCCTCTGGATAGGGGTTCTTCTGATACCCCTGCTTTCTTGCAGCTCACTCATGCTTTTTTACTAACTATACTGGGCATAAATACATGCATAAATACATGCTCTGTGCAGCCTCCCTGACTCCTGGGGAAGAGCGGAGTCATCCTGACTCCTATGCAGAATTGTCCTGTGTCTTGGGTGGAGCCCTGAGCTATGCCCAAGCATTCATTATAGAGTCTGTGTGCACCTGGATACACATCCTGCTGGTCTTTGGCAAAACCTGGACACTGGGTTGGAGACCTCTTCCTACCCAAAGAATTTTAAAGTCTCTCAGTTTCAGACCCTAATCTAGGAATTGCAAAACCAGAAGAAAGATGAAGAAGGATTTTTTTTCCATTTAGGAATGATATTCTGAAGCTCAGCACTCTGCATATATGCAGCCCCTGTGTCAATTCCTCCTACCTATTCATTGTGACAGTTGCTCGCACTGTCAGAATTTTCGCAAAACGAAAAAAATAAAAATAAAACAATTGCAGCCTGACTGTGCCCATCAAATGCAGTCACTGTGCCATCAAATGCAGCCACTGTACCATGCCATCAAACGCAGCCACTACCATGCCATTAAACGCAACCACCGTGCCATCAATTGTCACCACTGTGCCATGCCATCAAAACGCAGCCACTGTGCCATGCCATCAAAACGCAACCACTGTGCCATGCCATCAAACGCAACCACCGTGCCATCAATTGTCACCACTGTGCCATGCCATCAAAACGCAGCCACTGTGCCATGCCATCAAGACGCAGCCACTGTGCCATGCCATCAAGACGCAACCACTGTGCCATGCCATCAAACGCAGCCACTGTGCCATGCCATCAAACGCAGCCACTGTGCCATCAATTGTCACCACTATGCCATGCCATCAAACGCAGTCACTGTGCCATGCCATCAAACAGCCACTATGCCATCAATTGTCACCACTTTGCCATCAATTGTCACCACCGTGCCCCGCAATTGTAGCTACTGTGCCCCCCAATTGTCGCCACTGTGCCCCCCAATTGTCGCCACTGTGCCCCGCAATTGTCACCACTGTGCCCCGCAATTCTAGCCAATGTGCCCAGTAAAATGACACCCCCCCCCCCGGCACTTACCTTTCTGGCTTCTATCGTCCCTCAAAGTCCCTCGTCCCACCCTCGATGACGCTCAGCCAATCAGGTTACTGATTGGCTGAGACGCCTGTCAGTCTTATCCAAGAAATGCACCATCGGTACGTCCCGAGGATAAGCTTAAGGAAGCCGACTACAGCCGACTTCTTTTTCTGTTGTCTCCCTCCGTTTGTAAGTCGGATGTTTGTAAGTAGGGGACTGCCTGTATATTTGTTTTTCATTACAGAATATACCCAGTGCCTAAGACTGTTTCACAGTAAAATAACATATCATGTACCGCAAAGCAATAATGCTGAATATGATGAGTCATTTAAATAGAACGCCATGCTTGTATCCCCTGCAGGTACACTGCCGTCAAACTCAATATAATTGCATGTTATTTCAAATCTGTTTTGTTGCATCTTTCTGTGACAAATATAGCTATAAAAATCAAACAGTTGCTCAGACTAATTACATAGTCTATACTTATCCTCAACCACATCCTTGGATATCAATTTTCTTGACCTTTACTACCATTATAATTGATGCTTGCCTTTTTTTGATGAAATTGAGCTGCTAATTGGTTGTTTTTAATATCTAGGTCCAGCTTTTTGCATCTTTTTACCCCAGAGAAACCTTTTAAACATTTTCAGGTCCTGGGGATCCCCTGTTTAACAGTCTACAGTTCATGGTACATTAAGTCTAGTAAGTTAGGGGTATGATATTAAAAAAAAATATTATAGAATGTGGCATTACTAGAGTATTAGACTCCCCCATGGCTCAATTTGATTGATTTGCAGTAATATTTACAAAATGAAAACGGTTATGGTCATAAAAAAATGCAGACAGGGACTCCCTTACGTTGGTGGTCAGTAGAGAAATGCTTTACATTAAGTGAAGAGGGCCCTCACATTGTGGTCAGGAGAATATTTTATTGGCGGTCATTGAAGAAGCGTCAGTGGGAGAGGTGTCTCAATACATCAGAGGTAAGGTAAGTTGAAATAATTTACACTTTCATTGGGGTTCAATGATGATACCACCTTTACAGACAGTTGAAAAGATCCCTCTTGTCATGCTGATGTGTCATGTTAGCCCTAGAACCATGTAAGCATCATCAGATAGTAGGTCAATCGGCCACTGTTAAATAAACCCATATGCTATGTCTGGAGTAATCCTAGGGTTCCACCCTGTTTGAGAATGGCTTGTCATTATAGCACTTGGACCCTTTCTGAGCTGGTTTGTGGTTCTCAAGCAGCTTGGTTTGTTTTCCCAGGGCAGCCAGAAAACTGACCACGCCAAGATGGGTTCTCTTGCCTGATGTGGTCAGCTTGAAATTGGAAAGCAGGGGGACTGGCAAGTTCACCAGGAATTTCATATGAAGGAAGCAATACAAAGAACTATTTTTTATATATTTTTATATATATAAAAGTACATGGCATAACATACACCCGTCAGTAATATGAAATGTTTGTGCAACAGACACTTTATAGTTTTCCATAGTTATTAGCTTTGCCACCTAACATTTCATAAAACACGATGGCAAATACTTTAACGATACTGTTAGAGTAGGTGAAAAATCTTCTGTGTCCAGGATACCCCCTCTATATTTACATGAGCCAGATCTTGTGACCAGCAACGCTCTCCGCTCTTTTGCCTCACAGGGCAAATTGATTATGACGGGAGCCAGGAGCTGGTGGCTCCTGCTGCTGTCAATCAAATCCTATGACAAGGGGGCAGAGCCGAGCCCCAATGCCTGTCTATAGACGCAGGCAGTGGGGCTTGAGATCGTGCCTGCATGAAGGCCCCTATAAGGAATGACTTCCTACTTTGGGCACTCGTTGAAGAGGAGTAGCCAGGAGTTCCAGCGGATCTGGCTGCTCTGTGCAAAACCATTGCACAGAGCAGGTAAGTATAACATGTTTGTTTTAATAAAAAAAAGCTTTACAATTACTTTACAATTGTCTTAAAGTGTCACTAAAGGTGAACTTTTGTTTTGGGTGCAGAGGCATTAGGACTGTCCATTTTTTATTGTTGTCTGTGCCCTCATTAGGGAGATTCACCCTCTATCTGCCCTGTTTACCGTCTCATCAAAAGTGAGAGTAAAGGAAAATCACAAATTTTAGGTTGACACCAGAAAAGGGATAAAAGATGGAAATCTTTCAATGGGTACACCCTGAGATTCCCTCACTTTGGAGAGATTTCCTCTCACTTCCTACTTTGGCTGCGGGACAGCAACTGAAGGGAAATCTCTGCAATGGGACACAGATTAAAAAAAAAACCTGAAAGGCCTTATAACCCTTCCTTATGCTATCCAACATGCCAAAAAAAAAGCTTTCGACTTTAGTGACACTTTAAATACAGTAACCTTCATAGTAATAAGCCAAAACCCCAAGTAACTTGCATAGTGCATTGTAGGTATATTTGCTTTATTTTTATATATATATCTTTTAATATATTCACTTTGCCGTAATGCACTGCAGTGCTGATAATTTTGAATGGCTTCTTTAAAGCACTACAGTGGACATGTATTTTACTGTACCTGTGTGTGTTGCGGTGGGGTGTAGGGTGTTTGAAAGGAAAAAAGTCCAGTGACTGATAGTCACATGTGAGCAGCCCATTCAAATTGATAATACTAAAGTGTGAATCTGGCCTTGGTTCCCATCTTTCCCAGGCTAGGTTCCCATTTGTGTGGGTGCACGAGGTGCCCGTTCCAGCACCTGCAGCCAAATGACTTTGCAGACGCGGAGGACTGCCATTCATTCTTGATGGTACCACCACAAATGCAGCGTGTTTTCAGTTGTGGGAAATGACATGGCGCAAAAGCACCATGCGATTTATCTCTGGCTATATGTTTTAAAATGTGCAGGAACCTTTTTCTGCATGAAACACAGGCATAGCTGCTTATTTAAATGAAAGGGGTGCCGTGCCCATCCAAACATGGCTTGCAGAGCCGCTTAGGTGAAAACCTAGCCTTGCACCGAACTTGCCAACGAATCATTGACTTCCTCTTTATAAGAAGCACAGCTGGATGGAATTGCATTACATTATTATCTAGTTTGGGGAATAAATCCTGCAGGATGTTGCCCGATAAGGCTTTACATCCCAATGTTATGTTTTGGTACATTTTTCCCCGTCTGTAAAGGGGTTAAAGTGAATGGAAACGCTTGTCACAGTTGTTCATTAATACGGTGCCTTTGCTCTCAACTGATAGTTCTTTATCCTTTACAAGCCTTTTATCTTTCGATTTACTGTGCCACAAATGTAATGGAGTGTTAAAGTTAAGAGGTATTGAAGCAGAACTTCACTTTTCTAATGGAACCAAGTACTAAAATCAATGTACAAGCTCCAAACAGCATGAGTTGGTGTTAAATAGTTTTGGTGTACAATAGACAGCAGAACAAGTTGAATAAATGTTAGCTGAAGCATTCTTCATTTACAGTTGAAACTGTAGGCTTTTAGTGTACATCTGACCCAATTGCACTTCCACAGTTCGCTGTATGAAACAAAGTTCTGGATTTATACACCAAACACGGAACATACTGTAGTTGCAACATGACCCTTTTTTAAGTGTGTATTTTGTAAAGTGTGACCGTTGCATTTAAGTCAGAACATATGTATTAACTTGAAAGAACTTGCAGGTTGATTTTAAAAATGGTATTTAAATCGTTGAATAATGCGGGAATCTTTCAGGTGGCACTGGAAATGTACTGTCTAAATCAACACAATTGGATAGTCCAGTGTGAAGAGAAAAAAAGCTGATAACCGGCTTCTGTTTACTTTTGTGATCAGCTGTCATTGGCTGACATCCAGGGCCGATCCTACGGTCACAGGCGCCTGGGTGCAGAAATATTTATGGCGCCCCCACATGGGCGTGGTCATTTTGCTAACTCCTCCCCCTTAGAAATGTTTCTATAGAAACTACTCAATCACAGAGATGCTGCCCCACAAAGTGAAAAAAGCCTCATCTGCAATCCCAGTGTGAGAGCCCAAATGCTTTCACACTGGGGCGCTGCACTGGCAAGACGTAAAAAAAACCTCTCCTAAAGCGCCCCTGCCCATTGAGATTAATGGGCAATGCCTGCAAACCTTGTGTCAGGAAGAGGAGCGGAGAAGGAGGGAGAAGAGAAGAGAACTCTGGCACTTTGGCACCCCCACCTCTCCAGGTGCAAAGCACCCTGTGCACCCTGCCTAGGATCGGCCTGCTGACAGCTGATCACTTGGTAAAGGGCCACTGGATTGTGATAATACCTACACTTTTAATGCTCTGGTGACAATTTTATAGATCTAATTACTTCCAGTCATAAAGAACTAAGTGTGTCTAAATTAATCGCTGTAGTGCTTTTAAATGTGATATTTTTTTTTTTTTCAATATTTAAAATCGTTCAGCAAAATGTAAAGAAAATCTTTTCATTGTCTTAATGTATAAAAGATAGAGGGCTAGATTCAGGTAGATCGGCGTAAAAATCTGCGGGATACGCTACACCTCCGCAACTTTTACGGGCAAGTGCTGTATTCACAAAGCACTTGCACCGTAAGTTGCGGCCGCGTAGCATAAATGGGCCTGTGTATCCCCGCGTAATTCAAATTGGCAATGTAGGGGTGTGTTTTATGTAAACTAAGTGTGACCCGACCTAATCGACGCACCGAATGAACTGCGCATGCGCTGGCCGTGAACGTAGCCCAGTGCGCATGCTCCAAATCACGTTGCAAATAGTCAATAAAAAGGATGTGAACGTAACTTACGCCCAGCCCCATTCTGAATCGACTTACGCAAACGACGTAAACGACATACAATACGACGCTGTCCCGACGTCCATACTTAACATTGGCTGCGCCTCATATAGCAGGGGTAACTTTACGCCGGACTTACGCCTACGCAAACGACGTAAAAAAATACGCTACGTTCGTGAATCGCTGTAGGGGTTAAGTGTTCCCTGCATAGTGTTTCTTACTATAGAGGGGATGGGCTCTGTGTCACACGACACTGATCTGCGCTCCAAGTACACGGAGCCGAGATCAGTGTCATTGTCACTAGTCAGAGTGGGGAGATGTTTGTTTACACAAGCATCTCCCCGCTCTAAACCTCCGTGATATGATCGCGGGGATCACCGCAGAGATCGGGTCCACGGAACCCGCGGTTCGACTCACGGGGATGGCGGCAGGGTCGCGAGCTGGCCGGCGACCACACAGACAGGCATTTAAAGGGGGACGTACAGGTACATTGATATGCCTGTCCGTGCCATTCTGCCAATATATGTGCAGGAGGCGGGCCTTAAGCAGTTAAAAAAACTGCGTAAATATTGAGAGATTGCAGTTAGAAGGTGAACATAATTCAAAGTTATAAATTCCCTAATAGAAGTTTTATAAACCATGCATGCTATTTGCAGATGAAAGTCACAAAATGGTATTGTAATTTAGAGCACAGATCATTTATTTTTACCAATAACCTTTGCTTGTAGCCGTTCCTCTATGCGAGTGAAATCTGCTCCTAGAATGATGCCAGTTTTCCTGTCTGTTTTTCATATTTGCGGGCTTGAACGGAAGCTTTAACTCACTTGGGCACCATCTGTTTGAGAGGCTGTCACATCTAGAGGAAACAGGGACATCAAACAAGCTCGTCACTCGCTGCTATTCTGATGCACTCATTAAATAACCCAGAGACAATAATCTGCTTCTTTTCAAGTTAATGGCACCTCCGAGTCCCTTTCAAGTGAGCACCACTTAATGCACATCAGACCTGGAGTGGTGCAGGTGCCATTTTAGGCCTCCATTTAATTTCACCTGCATCCGTTGGCCTGGCAACAAATGGAAGCATACAAGATACTTTCTGAAGTAGATACAGATTTTGGGATGCTTGTCAGTGTGGTGAAATGGAAATCTTGCCTTAATCAGATTATACAGCCCTACGTCCTTTTTTTTTTTTTTTTAATAAGTCAGTGGTGTTTGGGCACATAATGGGTGAAATTAAATGACAGGGGAAGAAAATAAGCTGTAAGCTGTGTTTCTAAAGCTGTGCAACAGTGTCCTTCACCGAATTGTCCCAGCTGAACACTTATTTTCTTGTGCATGACTCACATCTGACCTACTAAACCAAAAACATTGTGTATATCTCTCTTCTAAGAAAGATGTTTCAGGCTATTGGGCTCTGATAGGACCTAATTACAACTGGAATAAGGCTGAGCTGAAAAGTAATGGCCTTTCAGCTGCAATAATGTGTTTCTTCTGTTCCATTTTATTTTCTTCACACTGTTTTGTAGCTCTTATTATCCGTATCTATTTTAGCAGCTCAGAAACCACAGCTTAGATGTGCTTGCTTTTTTTATTTATTTTTTTGTAGATTTTATATATGTTAGGAACTAACATCTTTGCCCTAAATCATATCATTAAATCTAAAGCAGGGCTCCAGCTAAAAATAACAAGATAAAAATTAGTTGCCAATTTAAAGATAATAAAACCAGCTTTTACTGCAGTATTCTCCTTCAATGAGATTGTCATAATTACATTCCTGCTCACTATAAAGAACTTCAGTGGGGTCGAGACAAGACCAGTAACCAGGGGACATGACATAGTGGCCACCGGTCTTGCAAAATTGATGTCATAGCGGATGATGCCTATAATTCAGCTAATACACACTTATTTTCTTGCACGTGACAGACTGGAGAAAGAAGTGGGCAATTTATTGGACTAGAGGCAAAACCTTTCTTCTCTTATCGTCCATGGACGGACACAGCTCCATGGATGGACACAGCTCCTTAAATCTTGACAAGTGGGTTATGTTCCTGTTCACAGGAGAGGACTTCCTGTGAACATGAACATGACCCACTTGTCAAGATTTAAGGAGCTGTGTCCATCCATGGACGACAAAGAAAAGGATTTTACGGTGAGTACAAAAAATATTTTATTATATCTTTTCATGTGACAACACTAAAAAAATGACACTTTGCTACAATGTAGTGAGTAGTAGTAGTGTGCAGCTTGTATGACAGTGTAAATTAGCTGTTCCCTTAAAATAACTCAACACACAGCCATTAATGTCTAAACCACTGGACATTTTCACTTAGGGGTGTACTCGCTTTTGTTGCCAGCGGTTTAGACATTAATAGCTGCGTGTTGTTATTTTGAATGGACAAAAAATTGACACTGTTATACAAGCTGTACACACACTACTTTACATTGTAGCAAAGTGTAATTTCTTCAGTGTTATCACATGAAAACATATAATAAAATATTTACAAAAATGTGAGGGGTTTACTCTTGTGAGCTACTGTAGTTGTCCTGATTTACCATTATCGAAAGTAAAAGAAAATTCACAAATTTCCAGAAAAGTAATATAGGGGAAATCTTCCAGTGGGGGACACTAGTTCTGGTGACCTGGGGGGCGGGGTCCCAAGAGATTCCCTTAATTTGCAGGGATTTACTATTACTTCATGTTTGACTATGGACCAGGAAGTGAAGGGAAATCTCCACAATGGGACAATCTGACAAGTTGTAACCTTTACTTGCTCCAAAAAAAAAAGTTTTGCTGATAGTTCTTTAAGGTTTGAAAGCTCCAACACAGATCAGGAATACGTTTTCTGCTTGGAGTTTATCCTTAAAATACCTGATGATCTATTCTGCAAGTCTATTTTCAGGCACTTCTGTTATAGGTGGAGAACAGTCTTCAAATTGTTCCCATCTTGTCACATGAGTTTATGAGGGGAAGTTCAAATAACTAATTCAATATGCATTTTACCGGCATAGTCCTCTGTTGTCACATCAGGAAACTTGCCCTTGGAACCATCACTGGAGATTATGCTTTTAGGAAGGAAGTTGCTGAAAAAAAAGGTTACAGGAGATCATCGCTACTAAAATGCAACAAAAGATGAAAAAAAGTGTAAAAAAATATATATTCGTCTAATGCTGCGTACACACGATCGGAATTTCCGATGAAAAAAGTCAGACGGAATTTTTTCATCAGATATTCCGACCATGTGTGTGTATGTATGTATGTATGTATGTATGTATGTACGGAGAAAAAAACACGCATGCTCAGAATCAAGTCGACGCATGCTCGGAACCATTGAACTTAATTTTTCGCGGCTCGTTGTAGTGTTGTAGGTCACCGCGTTCTTGTTGGTCGGAATTTGGTGTGACAGTGTGTATGCAAGACAGCTTGAACGGAATTCCGTCGAAAAAAAACATCTGAGTTTATCCAATCGTGTGTACAGGGCATAAGTGTTTTTGAAGTCTTTCAGGACTTGGTATTTTCAGGACTGGAATGATAATTGCACTGTTTTTATGTACAGCATATCTCTTGTCAACCTGCATTCAAACAGAAGTGAAAAAAAAAGTAAAAAGCAATATATGGTGGGGAGCCTCCTGAGGATGTGAAACCTGGAGCACAAGTTGTGCTTTGAGCTTTCACCCACTTTACCCAAGTGCTCTCTCTCCTCAACCCCCCGCCCCCCCCAACAAATTTGGTTGGTATGGAAGCTTAGAACAGCTTTGGGAGCTCTGGCTGCAGTTTGCTCTGAGTTTTGGGACACTCTGGTAATAGAGGATGTGAGCGGGCACATGGAACTATGTTCTATACAAAGCCAGAGCCTATTTGCAAGGACTTTACAGCTGCTCTTTAATAACAGAAATGGTAATCTAACCAAGAGCTAATCTCCTGCAGATTTAGTTTCCATAAATTAAAAGCTGCTTTTTTTGTCAGCAATTGTCCTTTATTTCATAGTAAATCATTAAGATTCTTACAAATAATATCCATGAAAGTTAGAATTAAGTGCTAAGCTTGAGGCTTAAACATTTATGCGGTCATTATGCCACTTCAGGCCCTGTACACACGATCAGACATATCTGATGAAACTGGTCTGCAGACCAGTTTCATCGGACCAGTTTGATGGTGTGTACAGCCCATCAGACCGTTGTCCGTCAGACCAAAGTTTTAAAACATGCTTTAAAACCTGTCTGATGGAACCTGTCCGTCGGACAGGTTCGATGGTTAGTACACAAAAGCATCAGACCAAAAACCTGCGCATGCTCAGAATCAAGTCGACGCATGCTTGGAAGCATTGAACTTTGTTTTTTCATCACGTCGTTGTGTTCTACGTCACCGCGTTCTGGTCTGATCGGATTTTGGTCTGATGGTGTGTACACACATCAGACAAGTTCAGAGTTGTCTGATGAAAACAGTCCGCCAGACAAGTCTCATCAGACATGTCTGATCGTGTGTACAGGGCCTCAGTGTTTAAAGACCAGTTACGACTTAAAAACTAACACACCCCTGGGGATGCCCAAAGAAATTAAAAAATGATGGTCTCCTTGTTTGTTCTCTCGTAATCAGGACACATACTCTACGGTTTTATCCTATATCACCGATTAAAGCCTTATTGTGATTTGTTATGAGACTATATCATTTGTTTAGTTAATGTTTACCCATGGAACTTTTGTCTTTTATATATCTAATGCATTGTGTTATATAGTTGTATAGTGCTTGCTGAAACCTTTAGGTATACTGATTGCTGTATTTGACTTTGTGGTCTGTTCATAGAATGAATTGCATGTTTTATTTTTGTGTATAAAAAAAGTACAATACAAATCAGTTTATGTATAAAAAAAGACCTAGTGCCACTTAATATTTCTAGGTGTTGATACTTTCACCCATGTTTAGTTCAGTGAATAGCACCCAAAGTCAGTGCTTTAAGTGGCATTAAAGCCCAAACCAAAAATGTATTATATTGCAGCTTACCAATCAGTAACGTATTCATTTCTAGTTCCCTCTTGTTGAGTATATGGTTTACCCTCTAAGTTTTGACCTATTATTGCTTTATTATTTATTATTTCTTTATCTTACTTCGTAGCCTAAGCCTTTGCATCCTCGCTCCTGATGAGTGGCTGTAATTGCCACGAAACGCGTTGTTACTTGATGAGTCTTTTGATTCAAGGATGCCAAGCCAAGTTCATTTTGAATTATGTATTATACTGTATGATTATATTTTGTATGATGATTCTACATTATTGGACCTGTATATGCATTTAACCAATTTTTCATTTGTTTTTTTTTCTGTATCAATCATGTCTATCAACCATTAAATATGTCAATATGATTATGTTTATTTCTATTTATTATGTTTCTCTTGGATGAAACTATGTGTCATATTTACATGATACATCACACATCATACTAGGTACTTTATGTATTAATGGCCCCTAGTTGATTCAATGTTATTAATTATATTAACATTTTCTAGGGTCACACGTTGCCCATTAAGGGAACCACAATATGTGACCCATCGGAGAAATAGGCATCATTCTAAATCCCAAAACCCTTCTTCCTCCTTTTCCACATATATGTATGGGGATGGAGGTATGTGTATGATCCATTTTGTTTGGGCTCTATGGGGTAACTCCCTTCTATATTTTACCAATCCATTAGGTTTGGTGAATGCATTTGCATTGACCTGACCAGTAACACACTTTATGGTGCCTACACTCTGGATGAAGTAGCAACAGACACCTTTGCACAGCAGCATTTTTAATCTGAGGGAGGGAGGTGTTAGATGGACTAGCAAATTAAGAAACCGTAATAAACTGAAGCGAAACTCCAGCTCACACTTTGTAGGCATTTACAGCAACAGTTTTTATTTTGTTTTGTTTTTGGATAAAGGTTTTGCATAAATAAAAGCTGACAATTGTATCACCCCTGTCAGTGTTGAGTGTTTTGTCTCAATCCTCAAATTACTTTGTCTGGACAGCTTGTTCTATTGAAAAAAAAAACAGACTTACTGGCAGGATCGGCAGGCAAAAAAAAAAAAAAGTAAAAGTCTAAACGTAAACGAATACAGACAGTCATAGATGTGCACAGGGGGTGTGCCAGTTGTGCCTGGGCACACCCTAATCCAGGGGCAACTCCAGGAGGTGCTTGGGTTCACCCCTCATCTCTTTCACCGGGTCCGTAAGGTCTGCCTTTTGACTTTCTCCCCCAGCTGAAATGTTTCAGTTTGCAGTGCCCAGCACACTGAAGCTTGCAGCCAGCGGGGACTCTCGGCTGTACAGTATCTCCCCGGGCTGAGGCATTGGTGGGTAGGGGTGTGGCTGAACTCTTACATGAGGCTGCTTTTGCTGATCAAGCAGTTAAAACTGGGAAAGAGACGGAGTAGAGATGGCAACCTGGGAGTCTTCTACTTCCAGCCATGTGGTAAGTGGCTAATGGGGAGAGGTCTACCTTTCATCAGGAGACAAACAAAGGTTATATCCTGTGGGATTTTGTTGCCACCAAAATGTACAACCAAAAAAAGTTTTATAATAATAGTTTATTTATCCAAGATGATGAAAGTGTCCTGGTCTATACAGTCCAATGCCTAATCAAAAATAACATGTGCTAAATCTATTTTGTAACCCCAATAACCAACACATTTCAACTAAAGAGTCTTCAGTGGCAATACAGTGAGAACAAACCTAAATAGATGAGAGGGAAAGGTGCAACAAGTATGTAAATTGCATAAAGCAAATTTTTTATATCCATACATCATAAGTTACACAAATATCACTTGCATGAATGACCAGGTATGAGACCAAAAAAGGCCATCATGCGTCTCAAGTCTCGGCATGGAGGTCAACTAGCAGGCCCACAGAGGACCAAGGGTAGTCAGGTGGAGGCAATTGCGCAAAGTCCAGTACTTTTATATCTGAGGGTAGGAACTATACATCACTCACTGGTATGTCATATTCTTGAAATAAAAAAAAAGTCAAGCATACCTAGTAATTGGTAAGAGCTCATATTTAGGGAATATACTGCAATACAGCAAAAAAGCATGATGTAAGAAAGCATGAGGGAAAAAGGTAACAGTGTGCCTGCTGACTGGCTGTCCTCGCTGCATGCTGCTCGCTTACTGACCATCCTCACCGCATGCTGCCCGCTGACTGACCGTCCTCGCCGCTAATTGGCCATCCTCGTTGCATTTTTTAAGTAAAAAAAATGAGTGTTTGTTTAGATTGATAAGTGCCTATTTATTTAAAAAAATTAAATGTTTTAATACAATTTAAAATATTGGTTTACATATGTTTATAAAAGTTTGTGTGTGTATATGTTTCATATACATATATATATATATATATATACATCTGGTTTGCAGGCACTTTTTTTTAGTGCAACAGTGCCTGCAAACCGCCCAAGGTGTGAAAGGGGCCTAATGAACTAGGCTGCACACACCTATGGCAGCCACCACATGTAAGAACTGGTAAGCTGCAATATGTTTGTTTTTGGGTTTAATGCTGGTTTCACTGAGCATGCTAGCAAGTTGTGCCATTTAACTTGTATTCTTCCGCTGCACTAATTTAGAAGTCCTCAGGTTTAGTAACTGAACTTTGACAAAGCTATTTAAGTAAATTTACACAGCACAAAGTAACAATAATCCATTTAGTATAAGGACTGAAATGTATAAACAGTTCCCTGGCTCTTTTAATAAACTTTGGTTTCAGTAAATTCCTCTTATGCTGTAAACGGATTTGATTAATGTTTTATATCTGTCTTCGTTGTCAGAGTAAATCAGTTTACGTCATTGTCCTGGTTTCACCTTAACTGAACTCTCAGATATGTTGTCACAGAGTTAATGCAGAGTGACCTCCATAAGATCATCGTCTCTCCTCAGCCTCTCAGTTCAGACCATGTCAAAGTTTTTTTGTATCAGATTTTAAGAGGTAAGTTTATATGTATTTTCAGATTTATTTCATATAGCATGCTATTGTTTTTTTTTTTTTGGTTTTTTTTTTAACTCAAGAGGTGCTTGTAATGCAGATGTGTTGTAACGTAGGCATTGATCTTTGTTTCCTTTTTGAACAAAGTAGTAAAAGCATAGAACCAGGGTCATGTTATTATTGCAGTCTGCGTCCCCATTAGGTTCCTCTCACTTGTTGACAGAACATGACAAATCTCTCCAGTGGGAACAAAGACTGCAACTTAACTTGTTTAGTAAAATGGTGATAAAAATGCTGAGTCTGTCAGGTTATTACTGCCTGTGTATTTATGATATGGTGGTTTATAGCCTCCCTAATTTCTTTCCCTGCTGTCAGAGGGGCAGGAGTAAGATGAAATCGCCCCAATTGGGGAGTAAAAATTTACAAAAGAATTTCCTTTTTCCAAATTTATTACAAACTAAGAAGGACATGGGAATTTTAAGACTTCCAATCTATAATGCCACTTACTGGAGAAAGACCCTGGAAACAAAAAAGTTAGCCCAGTAGCATTATGCCTTTTTTACTAGTGTCCTTAGGAGAGTGGAAATGCTTTTTTCAGCTCTGGGTTCTCTGTTTTGAAGATTTTTCAATTATCAAGAGATGCCGGTAGATTTATGCCAGTTATGCTAAATCTTGGAAGTCTCTCTGGTCAGCCACCGAACATGGTTTTCCCAATATATTCTGGTGTTCTCTCTATGACAGCAATGAATTTAAGGAGGATTCTCCTGTTGTTTAGAGCAACTGGTAAATTCAGAAGAAAATACTGGAAAAATCCCAGTTCATTATCTATGCCGCTGTTTCCAGTGAAGTGACCACCATTGGTGTTCCAGGTCACACAAGACTCCACTATACAGTTCAGGCCAATATATCTAGGAAGTCCTTATGAAGTTATTAATCCATTTCATGTCCTTATCTCTACAACTTACTGTTGTGAGTACCTAGCAGGTAGTAACCACTGGGTTGACATTTCTCTGTTTTATGTACTGAGGATGCATATATAGTATTTGCTGCAGTAGTAACTGTACCTGACCAACCATTGTATGTGGAATGTTAAAATTCTTCTTTTTTATTCTTGGCATTCTTTTAATTTATGCACTTTGCAGCTTTGCTACATGGGAAAATCTTCCTCTTTATTTGCTGCTATGAACTTACTACAGAAGGTAGTTTAATTTTCCCACTTCCTCCCTTCCACTTATCTGCACTTGATCTGTGAATCTCAAATGGGCATAAAAACTGTTTGACCCTACATAGTATGTAACGTCATTGTGTCCAGGTGATAGTAAAGCGCTGGTGGTGGTTACAAGGATTACAAGAGCACAGGGTGATTCACACACAAAAATTAAAATAGATTTTTTCTGTGGCGAGCATGATGAAGTCACAATGACTTGCCCTTGGCACTAACCTAGTTTTTTTGATATTTTATTTCTCAGCTGCTGCTGCTTTTGGAAAAAACAGATTTTTTTATTTTTTTATTTTTTGGTCTTCCCTGATGGACCCTATAAGGGTGTAACAGCTTATTCCACCATTTTAGGTAGCTCAAGCAGACCATTATCCAAACTTGTGGTCTAAAGATCAGGTCCCACGCTTTCCTGTCAGGGCACACACTGCTAAATATGACTGCTTCTTGATCTTTTTGGTATCAGGCACATTTTTCCTGATTTGCAAGGCTACCACCTGGTCTTTTGTTTTTCATAAGCTTACAAGGTGAGTATTTATTTAGGCCTCATCGTATGCCACCTTAAGGCATTGGATCTTGAACTGCATGCTGTCTCTAATTTTCATTTTTTTTCTGGTCAGTGTTGGCCTTTGTTCCTATGTTGCTATGTTGGACTGCTTTTGAACAAGGAGAATATCTTTTTTTTTTTGCACTCACTGTAAAATCTTGTTTTTGGAGTCCTTTGTGGGACACAGGTCCTTCCATCTGTACTTATTTTCAAGCTTTTAGTACTACTTTGCTACAAAACTGAAGCACAATTGTGGACAGGATTATGCTCTACTGACTAACTTTTTTGTGTGTGTCCATTTTCCTCGTATGTGGCGGTATAACATGACAGTCCTGTTCGTGGCCATAGTGGGGCTTTAAATTTTACCTATATTAACCTGGCCTCTTAGAAAAAAATGTATGGAAATATTGGGTGTCAGAGTTTTGTACCCATTGGAAGATTTTCCCTCTGTTACTTTTCTGGGGACAACCCAAAATTTGTGATTTCCTTTCATTTTCAATGATGATGGTAAACGGGACAAAATAAGTGCAACACAAATGCTCTGCAAAAACAAGCCCAGGTGTGTTTTTTGCTGTAATTAAGTTCAATTGCAGCCCATTTAAAATAAATGTGTGACCTTAAGGTGGTTGTCCACCCCAGTCATGAAATTTGGACTAAGGACATATATCTGTAGTGTTTTCTCTCCAATACTCAAAGTGTCGTTTCTCTCTGGTGCTTCTTCGTTCCTCTGTTAGCAGCACACAGCTTGTCTATTCAGAATACAGCTCTGCATGTTCCATTGTTCCTCTGCCTGTGTGGGGAGGGGGTCCCTTTCCTCCAATCAGCTCTTGCACAGTGTCTCCGAGCTGTAACGGCAGTTATCCATTTACTTCTCTGTACTACTCACATATAAATAAGGATTTTATCACTTTTGATGGGTTGTAGGGAAGCGAACACTGCAGTTAGAAGAACTGCAATCAGCTCACATAATTTGTAGTAAAAACATCTTTGCCATTCTACAGCTTCCCTCCAACCACTTTCCATATTTTATATATACTGTGATTCTGTACTTGCCAAATATTCTGCAGACATCTCCCTCCACTGAGTCTGGCTGCAACCATTTTAACTGTGGGCAGTTGAAGCTGCTGCCAGCTTACTTCCTGGATTTACACAGAGGCACACCTCCAGCTCTGCAGCTCCCATTGGCCCACTTATAACTTATCCCACCTCCCTGGCAAACTCTCACAAGCGTTAGAGAAAGAGCTGTTGACGTCATAAGCCTAGGCTTTTTACCAGACAAACATGAATTGGGCTGTATAAGCTATTTACTGGCATTTTTTTTTACTATCAAAAGTTAAAACAACAACAAGGGCATAAGATTTAATAGATGGAAAGTTGAAAAAATTACTGCAGTTCCGCTTAAAATTAAAGTTGAAAGCAAGTAAAATCAATGTAGGAGGATTTGTTCCATCTCTCTGTATCACCTGAGCTATTCACTTCACTGGTTATATGTGAGGGTGTACAACCACTTAAGGACCAGAAGGATTTACCCTCTTCCTGACCATTGCGTGGTAATGCGACACTGTACCCAGACTCAATTTATGTCCTTTTTTTCCCACAAATAGAGCTTTCTTTTGGTGGTATTTGAACACCTCTGCGTTTTTTTTTGGCGTTATAAACAAAAGAAGAGCGACAATTTTGAAAAAATCAGTTTAGACCAATATGTATTCTTCTACATATTTTTAGTAAATATCGCAATAAGCGTATATTGATTGGTTTGCGTAAAAGTTATAGCGTCAACGAATTTTACTATTTTTTTTTTTTACTAATAATGGCAGTGATCTGCAATTTTTAGCGGTACTGCGACATTGCAGCAGACCGATCGGACACTTTTGACACATTTTTGGAACCATTGGCATTAATACAGCGCTCAGAGCTATAAAAATGCACCGATTTACTATGTAAATGTCACTGGTAGGAAAGGGGTTAACACTAGGGGACGATCAAGGGGTTAAATGTGTTCCTTCATGAGTGTTTCTTACTGTGGGTGGACTGACTGGGGGAAGAGCCAGATCACTGTTTGTGTCTGTTCTCCCCTGTTTACACATACAAATTCTCCTTCTGGCTCTCGTGCCCACGATAGCGGGTGGCCGGTGGCAATCGCAAAAGATGCGCATCGGGTCCCCAACCGTGCAGTGTGGGGGCGCCTGCTATGGCTCTTAGAGGGGAAGACGTACCCATGCAGCGATTTGCGTGGCCGGTCGGCAAGTGGTTAACACAGCGTGCAGAGGTTAGGCCAGTTTCACGCAAGCTTCAGCTTGTATAACAGCATTGTGAACAACAAGCTTTGACAAAGCATTTGCAAAGCTTTCAACAAGCCTTGTTGAAGGTTTTAAAGTACAATTTAGCTCTAGTTTGTAAATATTGGATACAAATCCTAATGGGATTGCCACTTTAAATAACTTGACCAGGCTTCAGCACTTCTTGAAGCCTGTTGAAAGCCTGCTAGCAGCTTGCTTGAAGTGGCAATCGGCACGCCCATTAGGATTTGTGTTCAGCATTTGCAAACTGGAGTGGTACTTTAAAAGCTTCAAAAAAGCTTACAAAGAGAATAATTTGAATGAAATGTCATATAAAAATCCTCTTTATTTATAAGTTAAGCATTGTAATGTTAGACCACATCATACAAAACCCAGGGAAGCCTTTTTTTTTGTGTAATCAGATTTTATTGTTTCACAACCAAAAAAAAAATGCCATGTCAGACAAAACATAAGGCTCTAGGCCGCCGGCCACGCAGGGCCGAAGAACAGTTTGCGAACAATGATCGTATCCAGCATAGATTCTTCTAACTGAAACCGTCACAGCGGCAAAATAAAAAAACGGCATGTTTAAGACATCAGCAAAACTCAAAAAGTAGTACCCCACAAAACCTGGGCCGTCCCTTGGGTTGCGTAGCTGTATGAGCCAATAGCTCTAGGCAGGCAAACATTCATTATTAGATATCATCTCGGGTATGAGAGGGGAGAGGAAAGGGGGGTATAAGAAAGAAGGCAAGGAACTCACAAGAAAGGGCGAAAGGTGGGGAGGAAAGGAAGAAAAGCAAGAGAGGGAAAGGAGGTCTCAGAAGCCAGGTCACCTGTAAGTTGGCCGGAAGCCTCCTCTGGGTCCACAACGAGCGCACCATGACAGAAGTCCGAGATCCCAGGCATACTCCAATCTATGGGTAGTTAGGACCCCGTCCCCTGCCTACCAGCCAGTCTAAGGGCTTTGAGCGTGGGATCTGCCAGCTCCAATAGGGCAACGTCTAAGCTCGAAGGTACAAAGGTGGGGTCGGAAACATAGGTGGACCAGGGCGCTCAAACGGCTGGTGTACTTTCCTCAATCCCCTTGCAAGTTGCTACCCAATCCTCAGCCTCGCGAACCGCATTTACTCCTTTTATCCGGTCCTCCCTAGTGGGAATCCTAGGCGTTTTCCAATAAATCGGGATCAAACGCCGTGCCACATTCAAAAGATGCGGTAACACGCTTTTTTGTATTGAGTAAGCGGGATCATCGGGATGTGAAGGAGAAAATGCTCCGGAGAAAGGGGAACGTTCATGCCTGTCACTACCTCTATTTGGTCCTGCAGATCCTCCCAGAAGGGCCTGACTAGAGGGCAATCCCACCAGATGTGGACTAGCGTTGCCCGGCCTCCGCATCCCCTCCAGCATAGTTCTGATCCAGGGAAGCCTTTTAATGCATTTTACGCCTCCAGGGCACTTAATTATAACCAACAACAAAGCTTGCTGTTAGCTCTAAAAATGCTTTGCAAAGCTTGCTGTTCACATGGCTATTATACAAGCTGAAGCCTGTGTGAAAGAGGCCTTAAAGAAGCCTTTATCTGCATACAGTGCCTGCCGCCGAGAATGTGTTTTTAGCACGCCAGCATCGCGCTGAATCTCGGCGACAGGCTGCCGATATCTCGCACTCGCTGGAATAGTAAAAGCACATTCCAGCGAGTGCGTCATAGAAGCGACGGGGATCCGACGCGGATTCCTGCCAATTCTACACGTGGGCGGAGTTTGTTATGAATCCTGAGGAGAAATCCCCGCCGGATTTTTAAAGAAAAATCCGGCATGGGTTCCCCCCTCAGGAGCATAACGGGCCCTTAGGTCTGTTATGGGTTGTAAGGAGACCCCCTACGCGGAAAAAAAGGCGTGGGGGTCCCCCCACAATCCATAACAGACCCGTATCCAAAGCACGCCGGCCGGCCGGTCAGGAAGGGAGTGGGGGCGAGCGAGCGCCCCCCCCTCCTGAGCCGTACCGGGCAGCATGCCCTCAACATGGGGGGGTCAGGTGCTCTGGGGCAGGGGGCGCACTGCGGCCCCCCACCCCAGAGCACCCTGTCCCCATGTTGATGAGGACAGGGCCCCTTCCCGACAACCCTGGCCGTTGGTTGTCGGGGTATGCGGGCGGGAGGCTTATCGGAATCTGGAAGCCCTCGTTAATAAGGGGGCCCCCAGATACCGGCCCCCCACCCTAAGTGAATGAGTATGGGGTATCCATTCACCTGCAAATTAAAAGTGTAAACACAAATAAAACACACAGGGTATTGAAATATTTTATTAGTTGGCCGCCGGGGGGGGGGGTGTGTATGATCGCTTTTATAAAAGCGCCCCCCTCCGGCGGGCTTCTGTGGGGGGTGGGTGCCGCCGTCTGGTTCTCTTCCGCCGCCGGGGGGGCGCTTTGATAAAAGCGCCCACCACCCGGCGGGCTTCTTTCGACGTCTTCGGCGGCTGGGGGGTCTTCTCCCACTCTCCGGGGTCTTCTCCGGCTCTCCGGGGGTCTTCTCCGCTCTCCGGGGGTCTTCTCCGCTCTCCGGGGGTCTTCTCCGCTCTCCGGGGGTCTTCTTCTTCTTCAGGACTCGCCGCCGCTATCTTCGTGTTAGCTCAATTACTGGCGGCGGCGAGTCCCCTCTTCTGTGACGTCTTCTTCTTCTTCTCCAGATGTTGACGCGACGCTTCCTCCCGCTGTTATGCCGGGCGCGCGGCTCCCAGCGAATTATATAGGCCTGTCTTGTGACGTCGCAGTCCCATCATGCTCCGGTAGGTACCACGTGCTACCTACCGGAGCATGATGGGACTGCGACGTCACAAGACAGGCCTATATAATTCGCTGGGAGCCGCGCGCCCGGCATAACAGCGGGAGGAAGCGTCGCGTCAACATCTGGAGAAGAAGAAGAAGACATCACAGAAGAGGGGACTCGCCGCCGCCAGTAATTGAGCTAACACGAAGATAGCGGCGGCGAGTCCTGAAGAAGAAGAAGACCCCCGGAGAGCGGAGAAGACCCCCGGAGAGCGGAGAAGACCCCCGGAGAGCCGGAGAAGACCCCGGAGAGCGGGAGAAGACCCCCCAGCCGCCGAAGACGTCGAAAGAAGCCCGCCGGGTGGTGGGCGCTTTTATCAAAGCGCCCCCCCCGGCGGCGGAAGAGAACCAGACGGCGGCACCCACCCCCCACAGAAGCCCGCCGGAGGGGGGCGCTTTTATAAAAGCGATCATACACACCCCCCCCCCCCGGCGGCCAACTAATAAAATATTTCAATACCCTGTGTGTTTTATTTGTGTTTACACTTTTAATTTGCAGGTGAATGGGTAGGGGTACAATGTACCCCATACTCATTCACTTAGGGTGGGGGGCCGGTATCTGGGGGCCCCCTTATTAACGGGGGCTTCCAGATTCCGATAAGCCTCCCGCCCGCATACCCCGACAACCAACGGCCAGGGTTGTCGGGAAGGGGCCCTGTCCTCATCAACATGGGGACAGGGTGCTCTGGGGTGGGGGGACGCAGTGCGCCCCCTGCCCCAGAGCACCTGACCCCCCCATGTTGAGGGCATGCTGCCCGGTACGGCTCAGGAGGGGGGGGCGCTCGCTCGCCCCCACTCCCTTCCTGACCGGCCGGCCGGCGTGCTTTGGATACGGGTCTGTTATGGATTGTGGGGGGACCCCCACGCCGTTTTTTCGGCGTAGGGGGTCTCCTTACAACCCATAACAGACCTAAGGGCCCGTTATGCTCCTGAGGGGGGAACCCATGCCGGATTTTTCTTTAAAAATCCGGCGGGGATTTCTCCTTCAGGATTCATAACAAACTCCGCCCACGTGTAGAATTGGCGGGAATCCGCGTCGGATCCCCGTCGCTTCTATGACGGCTTTGTCTCCATCGCGGCAAGCCAGCTCGGCGCTGGCTCCCGCGATGGGGCTCGTAGGTGGTCAATCTCGCCGAGAAAGGGAGCGAGATTGACACAATATCCCAGTCACCTACTGTACCTTCTTGAGTCAGTTTTGTAGAAATACAGAAAAGCTTGGTCTTAATGTGGTTGTAAACCCCATTTCCTGAAATCTGACCTAAGCATATATATCTGTAGTGTTTACTTATCTCTATCCAACACTTTAAGTCCTATGTCTTTCTGCTGCTTCTCCTCTGTTATAAGCATGATAACTTCTGACAAGTTCTCCAACATACGAGATAAAAGCAGCTGAAAATGTGTGTACTTAGAGATATATAAGCAGATTGCTGGTCTACTCACAGTACAGTCTCAAAATATTCCAATTGCACACCTTCCTGGAGAGCGACCAATAAGAGAAAAGGGTGCTAAAGCGATCACCAGCGGGGAACTGGAAAAGTATTCATGTGAATATATTCACCAGCAGACCGAGGATCGTTAAAAAAAAGTCCAAATTTTTTTATTGCAGAGAAACGATCACAGAAACAGCAAAGTCGCACAGGACGAAGATTTTTTTTTAACGATTTTCGGTGTGCTGGCGAATATATTCACATATTCACAGTACAGCTCTGCAAGTTTCTTTGTTCTCTACCTTTGTAGAGGGGGGTGCCTTTCCTCCAATCAGCTCTCACATCGTGTATGCCCAAACTCCATGCCCACTGCTGAATCAGGAAACAAGATTTGTTGCTTGATTTGTCTGTAAAGCACAATAGTGCTGTTGAATGGACCAGCCTCAATACCACTTTTTAATAAGTTAAATAAGCATTTGACCCCTTCGCAAAACATGACTTAGTATTTGGTGGCAAAACCCTTGTTGGCATTCAGAGGTCAGAACAATCGTGTAGTTGGCCACCACGTTTGCACACATCTGATTGAATTTGTCCCACTCTTCTTTGCAGATCCTCTCCAAGTCATTAAGGTAACTCAAACCTTCTGCTCCCTCCACATATTTTATATGGGATTAAGGTCTGGAGACTGGCTATGCCAATCCAGGACCTTAATGTGCTTCTTGAGCCACTCCTTTGTTGCCTTGGCCATATGTTTTAGGTCATTGTCATGCTAGAATACCCATTCACGACCTATTTTCAATGCCCTGGCTGAGGGAAGGAGGTTCTCATTCAAGATTTGATGGTACGTGGCTCTGTCCATCGTTCTTTTTTATGTGGCAAAGTTGTCCTGTCTCGTTAGTAGAAATACACTGCCAAAGCAAAATGTTTCTACCTCCATGTTTGACAGTGGGGATGGTGTTCTTGGGGTCTCCCTCCTTCTCCAAACACAGTGAGTTGAGTTGATGCCAAAGAGCTCGATTTTGGTCTCCTTTTGACCACAACACATTTACCCAGTTCTCCTCTAAATCATTCAGATGTCCATTAGCAAACTTCAGACAGGCCTGTACACGTGCTTTCTTGAGCACAGAGATCCTGCGGGCACTGCAGGATTTCAGTCCTTCACAGGGTAGTGTTACCAGTTGTTTTCTTGGTGGATATGGTCCCAGCTGCCTTGAGATCATCGATGGTAATTATTTTATAGAGGTAACAAGCTTAAGAGAGTGCTCCTAATCTCAGCATGTTACCTGTGTAAGCACCTGGGAGCCAGAAATCTTGCTGATAGGGGATCAATGCCACTTTCACTCATTAAAATGGAAATCAGTTTAGAACTTTTTTTAAATGTGTTTTTCTGGATATTTTTGTTCTGTTAAAATAAACCTACCATTAAAATGTTATACTGATCATTCCTTTGTCAGTGGGCAAACAAACAAAATCAGCAGGGGATCGAATACTTTTTCCGGGTCCGAGAAATATAACGGTGTGACTGGAGGGCTTCCGGAGACATTACTACAGTTCTCTGTTGTAAACCTTTTACCAACTTTTATTATTGGTCAGAGTTTCATGTTTTACAAATGTCCTTTCGCAAAGTCCTTTTTAAAATTCAGAATAAAAAGTTTGTCTGCTAACAGAAAAGAAAATCTTGCATTTCTTAGAATATTTTCCCAGCTGAATAGTCGCATCTAGCTTGATGATCATCTCATTATTTTGCCTTTGAGCGTTCTCACTTTTTGTACATGAAAGGATTTGCAGGTTCTTTAATTTTTTCCTCAAGTGCTGACTGCAAATCAAATGTCAAATGTTTCAGAACTTTTTGGATTAATTTGTGAAATTTAAGTGCCACTGTTAAAAAATTTAAAAAATTGCATTGGGAGATGTACCATAAAATAGCACTTTTGCCTGCAGTTAGTGATACTTGTTATTATGCAACACAGGGTTACTTCCCAGGATTTCTGTCCATTTACAGAATACTAGGGATAGATACTGTAGCTGCTGACTTTTAATATGTACACTTACCTGTCAAGGGAGACCGCAATGTCGGCACCCCGGTAGATTTTTGGATCAGCTGTCGGGTGCTGCTGCCGCCGCTGTTCGTCCTAAGGGAGACTGGCAGTGAAGCCTTTCGGCTTCACAGCCGGTTGCCTACTGCTCATGCCCAAAGTGTGCCGCACTTTCTAACTGGCCCGGCGGTGGAGGAAGGAGGAACAGGGCCGATCTTCCGAGGGATGTCGCTGTCTCCTGGAAGTGGGGAAGGCTACCTGTCAAAAACAGGTACCCCTTCTTCCCTCCCCCCTGAAAGGTGCCAAATGTGGCACCCGAGGGGGGGGGGGGGGGGGCAGAAAAGCAGAGTTTCCACTTTTTGGTGGATCTCCATTTTAAAAAGTGTTCCACCAGACACAGCCATATGTCATGCCTCTTACTAAATACCTTGGACTGTCTACTTTGCAAAAGGGTAATTTGAGGGTATTTGTATTGATCTGGCATTTTCAGGCCTCAAGTAGTCAGTTCATTAGGATTGATACATTTTCATATATCTACAGTACAGACCAAAAGTTTGTACACACCTTCTCATTCCAAGAGTTTTCTTTATTTTCATGACTATGAAAATTGTAGAGTCAAACTGAAGGCATCAAAACTATGAATTAACACATGTGGAATTATATACATAACAAAAAAGTGTGAAACAACTGAAAATATGTCATATTTTAGGTTCTTCAAAGTAGCCACCTTTTGCATCAAACACATCTCTAGAACAACTGTTAAGAGAGACTGTGTGAATCAGGCCTTCATGGTAGAATATCTGCTAGGAAACCACTGCTAACGAAAGGCAACAAGCAGAAGAGACTTGTTTGGGCTAAAGAACACAAGGAATGGACATTAGACCAGTGGAAATCTGTGCTTTGGCCTGATGAGTCCAAATTTGAGATCTTTGGTTCCAACCACCGTGTCTTTGTGCGACGCAGAAAAGGTGAACGGATGGACTCTACATGCCTGGTTCCCACCATGAAGCATGGAGGAGGAGGTGTGATGGTGTGGGGGTGCTTTGCTGGTGACACTGTTGGGGATTTATTCAAGATTGAAGGCATACTGAACCAGCATGGCTACCACAGCATCTTGCAGCGGCATGCTATTCCATCCGGTTTGTGTTTAGTTGGACCATCATTTATTTTTCAACAGGACAATGACCCCAAACACACCTCCAGGCTGTGTAAGGGCTATTTGACCAAGAAGGAGAGTGATGGGGTGCTGCGCCAGATGACCCGGCCTCCACAGTCACCGGACCTGAACCCAATCGAGATGGTTTGGGGTGAGCTGGACTGCAGAGTGAAGGCAAAAGGGCCAACAAGTGCTAAGCATCTCTGGGAACTCCTTCAAGACTGTTGGAAGACCATTTCAGGTGACTACCTCTTGAAGCTCATCAAGAGAATGCCAAGAGTGTGCAAAGCAGTAATCAAAGCAAAAGGTGGCTACTTTGAAGAACCTAGAATATGAAATATATTTTCAGTTGTTTCACACTTTTTTTGTTATGTATATAATTCCACATGTGTTAATTCATAGTTTTGATGCCTTCAGTGTTAATCTACACTTTTCATAGTCATGAAAATAAAGAAAACTCTTGGGATGAGAAGGTGTGTCCAAACTTTTGGTCTGTACTGTATATATCGATCATAGTTTTTGGACTGTATCTTTTCTACAGACTAAATAATATACACTGATTTTGGTTGGTTTCACCAAAGAAATGTAGCAGAATATATTTTGACGACAATTTTTGAAGAAAGATTTTCTAAATTTTCTAACACAAATTTTATTTTCAAAACATCCTTTATTTAGCAAACAATAATAGTTTGATTAAATACCACCAAAAGGAGGCTAAAAGTTGAAAATTGTCATGGACAGGAAGGGGGTAAAAGTGCCCTGTATTAAAGTGGTTAAAAAAAAAGCACCAGGCATTTATGAAGCACAGTGATAAGCTTACTGTGCTTCCCCCACCCTGCTAAAAGTACAGAACTGTTGCTGGTACCTTTTTATGTTTTATATAGCATTTATTTTATTAACTTGTGTATTTCAGTGGGATAAATCACGTGGGTCATATAGTTAACTCTCGCAAAAAAAGTCTTCACATATGCATGTTCATGTTGTGGAACAGCAATTCATTGAAACATGTTGTCTTTTTCATTCAATAAGGTCTGAAGTATTTACATTCGGCCGGTATTTTGCATCGAGACATTAAACCAGGGAATCTGCTCGTGAACAGCAACTGTGTGCTTAAGGTAGTGTCTATTTATTTTTTAAATGTATCTGCTAAAAGAAAGAAGTGATTAATATTCAATTGGGTACAACTGCTATTTCAGCTGAGAGTGAATGTTGGTGGGCTGAATCACTCATTGGATTCATTTCTCCCTGAAGCAGTTCACAGCTCGGTCCTCTTACTAGTCTTTAGTGCAGTGTCAGAGCACTTTGTAACAATTGTGCCATATGGGCAGAGCCGAAAGTTGTGCTACAGAGGTTTAGCTCTGATGTCCCTGAAAAGATATAAAAAGCAAATAGGTTCATCTGCCTTCCAAAGTTTAAAGCAAATGTTAGGCAAACGGCTAAATACACCAATAACATACATACAGGTCATTCTCAAAAAATTAGCATATTGTGATAAAGTTCATTATTTTCTGTAATGTACTGATAAACATTAGACTTTCATATATTTTAGATTCATTACACACAACTGTAGTAGTTCAAGCCTTTTCTTGTTTTAATATTGATGATTTTGGCATACAGCTCATGAAAACCCAAAATTCCTATCTCAAAAAATTAGCATATTTCATCCGACCAATGAAAGAAAAGTGTTTTTAATAAAAAAAAAGTCAAACTTCAAATAATTCTGTTCAGTTATGCACTCAATACTTGGTCGGGATTCCTTTTGCAGAAATGACTGCTTCAATGTGGCGTGGCATGGAGGCAATCAGCCTGTGGCACTGCTGAGGTGTTATGGAGGCCCAGGATGCTTCGGTAGCGGCCTTAAGCTCATCCAGAGTGTTGGGTCGTGCGTCTCTCAACTTTCTCTTCCCAATATCCCACAGATTCTCTATGGGGTTCAGGTCAGGAGAGTTGGCAGGCCAATTGAGCACAGTAATACCATGGTCAGTAAACCATTTACCAGTGGTTTTGGCACTGTGAGCAGGTGCCAGGTCGTGCTGAAAAATGAAATCTTCATCTCCATAAAGCTTTTCAGCAGATGGAAGCATGAAGTGCTCCAAAATCTCCTGATAGCTAGCTGCATTCACCCTGCCCTTGATAAAACACAGTGGACCAAGACCAGCAGCTGACATGGCACCCCAGACCATCACTGACTGTGGGTACTTGACACTGGACTTCAGGCATGTTGGCATTTCCCTCTCCCCAGTCTTCCTCCAGACTCTGGCACCTTGATTACCGAATGACATGCAAAATTTGCTTTCATCCGAAAAAAGTACTTTGGACCACTGAGCAACAGTCCAGTGTTGCTTCTCTGTAGCCCAGGTCAGGCGCTTCTGCCGCTGTTTCTGGTTCAAAAGTGGCTTGACCTGGGGAATGCGGCACCTGTAGCCCATTTCCTGCACACGCCTGTACACAGAGGCTCTGGATGTTTCTACACCAGACTCAGTCCACTGCTTCCGCAGGTCCCACAAGGTCTGGAATCGGTCCTTCTCCACAATCTTCCTCAGGGTCCGGTCACCTCTTCTCGTTGTGCAGCGTTTTCTGCCACACTTTTTCCTTCCCACAGACTTACCACTGAGGTGCCTTGATACAGCACTCTGGGAACAGCCTATTCGTTCAGAAATTTCTTTCTGTGTCTTACCCTCTAGCTTGAGGGTGTCAATGATGGCCTTCTGGACAGCAGTCAGGTCGGCAGTCTTACCCATAATTGCGGTTTGGAGTAATGAATCAGGCTGGGAGTTTTTAAAAGCCTCAGGAATCTTTTGCAGGTGTTTAGAGTTAATTAGTTGATTCAGATGATTAGGTTAAGAGCTCGTTTAGAGAACCTTTTCATGATATGCTAATTTTTTGAGATAGGAATTTGGGGTTTTCATGAGCTGTATGCCAAAATCATCAATATTAAAACAAGAAAAGGCTTGAACTACTTCAGTTGTGTGTAATGAATCTAAAATATATGAAAGTCTAATGTTTATCAGTACATTACAGAAAATAATGAACTTTATCACAATATGCTAATTTTTTGAGAATGACCTGTATATAGGAGTTGGTTTTGACTTGTAAAGGACTTTTTTTATTTAATTTTTTGGAGATTTGAACAGCTCTGCTCTACATCACAGCCTTGTAGAGAAGGACAGGAGACCTGAGCTTTTTCTGCTGCAATTTAATTTGCATAAAGAGTTCCCTCCCCACCCTAAAACTGTAAAGTGAAAAGAGAAGCAGCACATTGAGCTTATATCTGCTTTACAGAGAATGCAGGAGGCTGATACAAATCCAAATTCAGGTACTTGTATTGCTTGCAGTCAAACACATTATGGGCCAGATTCAGGTAGAGTTAGGCTGGAGTATCAGTGATACTCCAGCCTAACTGTCACTTTAAGCCGGCGTTTCTGTTTTCTGTAACCAGAAAACAAGAAACGCCGGGTTGGGGTTCCGATGCGAGCGGCGTAATTGAATTTCGCCATCGCAACTTTAATTTAAAAATGGCGCCGGGGGCGTTCCCGCTGATTAACGCCGAAACAATATGTTAATCAGCGGGAATCGACAATTCACGATCGTATTCGGGCGCGACGCAGTGACTTTCTGACGTTTCCGTAAGAGATACGCGGCGTAAATAAATACATGCCCCCTAGTGGAGTATCATATGTTAAGTATAGCCGTCGTCATCGCGTCGAAAAAAAAAAAATCGCATCGCTTGCGTAAAACGTCCATGAATGGGGATTTGACGTTCACTGACAGAATTTGGAGCATGCGCACTGGGATGCATTGACAGTCGACGCATGCGTAGTACGTTCGCCGCGGGATCGCGCTTAGTTTAAATAATACACGCCCCGTACCCGCCCAATTTGAATTCCGCCGGCTCATTTGCGATGCGCTGCCGCAACTTTATGAGCAAGTGCTTCATGAATAACAGCACTTGCTCCTAAAATTTTGCCAGAGTAACGTAAATGAGAAACGTTACTCCAGAGTAAAGATGCTCCCATCTACCTGAATCTGGCCCTATTTATTTTGCGGAACTGTGTTAATTTGTGTCTTGTATATCTTGTCTTGTATATCTGCCCTGATTCTCAACTTCTGGGGTCCCCCAGCGGCTCTCGTGGCTTCTTCCCGTATCAGATAACCCCCTTAGGAGACGCGCTCTCCCGGGGGGTTACCTTGCGGGTATGCTCCTGAGTCCAGTATTTACATCCATAGACATGAATGCCGGACTCGGCCCCGGCGCCATTGTCAGTGGATTTGATTGACAGCAGCGGGAGCCTGTAAATGCACTGCTATCAATATATCCAATCAAGTGCCGGGACACCGTGAAGAGGCAGGGACAGAGCGTCCTCGTCGAGAGAAATTTAGGGGTCTGGTAAGTAAAATGGGGGCCGGGGAGGTTCTAGCTCCGGGTCCAGTGACTGTTGCGTTTTTTCACCTTCATGCATCCTATAAAAAAAACGCAAGAGTTCGAAATGCTAATGCCACGTACACACGATCATTTTTCGGCATGAAAAAAACGTTGTTTTTGAAAAACGTAATTTAAAATGATCGTGTGGGCTACACATAATTTTTCAGGTTCTGAAAATCGACAATTTTTTTTTCGAACATGCTACATTTTTTAACATCGTTTTAAACAATGTCGTTTTTCGGGTTGTAAAAAATGATCGTGTGTGGGCTAAAACGACGTTTTAAACCTGCACATGCTCAGAAGCAAGATATGAGACGAGAGCGATCGTTCTGGTAAAACTACCGTTCATAATGGAGTAAGCACATTCATCATGCTGTAACAGACAGAAAAGCGCAAATCGTCTTTTACTAACACGGAATCAGCTAAAGCAGCCCCAAAGGCGAATAGAATTTCCCCTTTAGAGTGCCATTGTACGTCACCACGCTTTGTTCATAATTTTTTTAAAACGATGGTGTGTGGGCAACGTCGTTTTTAATGATGAAGTTGGAAAAACTTTGTTTTTTGGACATGCTGAAAAACTACGTTTTTTTTAATGCTGAAAAATTATCGTGGTTACGCGGCATAACACTTCCAATTCCTTTTTTTAAATTACCCAATAACTTGGATTTAAAGAATGCTCCGAACTGCCGATTGCCCCAGAGATTCTTTGTGCTGGTGCTGCCCCAAGACAGGTTCAATAGATTCTACTCACATCTGTAAATGGTAGAAAAGCCCTGCGTGAGTCCTATTCTGGATTTTAAAGTGGCTGTAAAGGCAGAATTCTATGCATTAACCCCTTTAGGACCACCGCATGTACATTTACGTCGGCAGAATGGCACGGACAGGCACATCAACGTACCTGTACGTGGCTGCCTTGACGTGGGTCGGGGGTCCGATCGGGCCCCCCCCACGGTACATGCGACTGTCCCGGTGGCTGTGCGAGCGATCCGTGCTGAGGGGGGCGGCGGTTCGATTTTGTCCGCCCCCCTCCGGATCGCTCCCAGCCAATGCGCGCGCGCTCGCCTGTGTGTCATTTCCTCCTCCTGTGTAAACACAGGAAGGGGGAAGTGATGTGATCTCTGCTCTCTGTGTTTTTTTCAACCGCCGCTGAGGAGAGATCACATCACATAGTAAGTCTGCACAACACTACACTGACACCAGAACACGCAGGCACACTTAACCCCTTGCGATCACCCCCCCCTCCCCCTGTCACAGTGTCACTGAATACAGTGATCATATATGTATGATCACTGTATTTAGTGTCAGTGTGACAGGCAGTTAGTGTTAGGTCCAGGGTAGCCCCCGTACCCCCCCTAATAAAGTTTTAACCCCTTGATCACCGCCCTAGTTAACCCTTTCACTCCCTATTGCCAGCGTCACTAAGCGATCATTTTTCTGATCGCTGTATTAGTGTCACTGTTGCCGCTAGGTAGCTATTTTTTTTTTATTGCGATTTTTTTTTTTTTTTTTTTTACTAAAGACATGTGGCTTAATACATTTTGGCCTAAATGTTTGACTAAAATTTTGTTTATTTGATTTTTTTTTATAACAAAAAGTAAAAAATATTGTTTTTTTTTTTCAAAAATGTCGCTCTATTTTTGTATATAGCGCAAAAAATAAAAAACGCAGAGGCGATCAAATACCACCAAAAGAAAGCTCTATTTGTGGGAAAAAAAGGACGCAAATTTTGTTTGGGAGCCACGTCGCACGACCGCACAATTGTCAGTTAAAGCGACGCAGTACCGAATCGCAAAAAAGGGCCTGGTCCTTTACCTGCATTTTGGTCCGGGTCTTAAGTGGTTAAAGTAAAAAACCTTCTGGGTGCAGCTCCACCCCCCCCCCCCTTTTTACTTACCTGAGCGCCATCGTGTTCCAGCTATGTGTGTGAGGGTAGCGGCTCTGCCAGGTCTCTTCTTATTGGCTCACACAGTAGTGAGAGCCATTGGTTCCTGCAATGAGGAGAGAGTGGGGGGGGGGTGCAGCTTGCTTCCTCCCAATAGCAAAAGGCTTGCTATTGGGGGCACTCGGCACAGGGGAGAAGCCAGAACTGCAGGTAGGGGACCCAAGAAGAGGATCCAGGGTTAGAAGGTGAGTATGACGATTTTTTTTTTCTTATTCTTTATTTTATTACAACCTTTAGAATCACTTTAAAATTTCTCAACAAATTCCACAATTTCACGGGGAATTTGCAAGGTCAGTATTTGCTCTCTGAGACCAGGAGGAATACATTGCATCTGTGGACATCCAAGATGCCTATCTACATGTTCCCATTTTCCCACCTCATCTGTGTTTTCTGCCCTTTGCATTGGCAGACAACCTTTTTCAGTTTCAATGAATAATAAATCTGTGCCACAGATGTGAAAGATTAATCCAATTGAATGAGCAGCAGGTACTATGTCACAATAAATGTGAAAATCTATTTCAGTATAATTATGACCACGCTGAATTAATGAATATATGAAAATAAATGTGTAGTAAACTCTTAAATTTGCCTAATATTGTGAGGAACCTTCAAACTGTGAATAAAGTGACGGTGCAAACACAAATCTACTCAATAACTATCAATCATTAAATAAACCGTCATAGATCAATAAATTGTGACCTAACAAAAAAGTGATAAATGCAACCCCTGGCAAAAAGTATTGATTAATTAAAATTGTTTGAAAATGAATCGGACATGCTTCAAAACTATCATTAAATATTCCAACCTTCTGGCTTTAGGAAACAGTTAAAAGAAAATAAAAAAATGTAGTCAGTTGCAATTGTTTTTGCAGGTCAAACAGGAAAAAAAAATATGCAATCACTCAATTCTGAGGAAAATATTATGGAATCGCCATGTACTTTGCAGTTCTAAAACAAACATCTGCATCAGATTACATCCTTAAAAATGTCGTCATCAACAAACATCCTTTCAATTGATGGAATAGGAAAAGTTCCAAAATCTCAATATAAACTGGTGCATTTATTGACTGTCATCTCCTCCGTACCTTTACCTGACATGCAAGCCCATATATCATCAATGATTGTGGAAATTTTGCATGTTTTCTTCAGGCACTCTTCATACATTTCATTGAAACGGCGCCGTTCCAGCATCATCACCCTACCCAATGCAGATTGGTGGTTCATCACTAAATATCACATTCATCCACTCTTCCACAGTCCATGTTTGCTTTTCTTCTGCCCACTGTAACCTGTGTTTTTTTTCTGTTTGGGCGCCAATGATGGTTTACGTTAGTACAAATTAAATGGGAAGGTTGTTAAAGGGAAGCAATATGCCTTAAAAACAGAAAATGCACAACAAAACAAATGAGGAACAAATGGTCAGAAACTGGAGTCAATGTCTGTGACTGAACTGTAATGCCCCCTGTACACACGATCGGTTCGTCTGATGAAAACGGTGTAAAAAAATAGAACCTGTTTTAAATTTTTCTTATAGTTAAAAAACGATAGAAAAAAACGATTGTCTGTGGGGAAATCCATAATTCGCCGCATGCTCGGAATAAATTGAACTTGATTTTTCTCAGCACGATCGGATTTTTAACCGACGGTGTGTAGGCAAGACTGATGAAAGTCGGCTTCATCAGATATCTGATGAAAAAATCCATCGGCTCGTTTTCATCAGACGAACCGATCATGTGTACAGGGCATAAGACGTTGCCTAAAGGAAATGGGATTTACATACAGAAACGCCAAACGAAAACCAACGTTAACACCTAAACAGAAAAAACAAGGTCACAGAAAAGCAATCATGGACTGTGGATGAGTGCATTGGGCAGGGTGATGATGCTGGAACTTTTATTTGGTGCCGTTCCAATGAAATGCATGAAGACTGCCTGAAGAAACAATGCACATTTCCACAATTCTTGATGATATGGGGTGGCATGTAGGTACGGGGAAGATGACAGTCATTAAATCTTGGACTTTTCTTCCATTAATTGAAGGGATGTTAGGTGGTGATATCATTTTTAAGGATGTAGTCTCATGCAGATGTTTGTTTTAGAACTGTACAGTACATGGTGACTCAATAATTTGTTCCTAAGGCCCCGTACACACGAGGAAATGAATCTGTTCAAATCGGTCTGACAGACCGATTTGATCAGATTTGTCTGCTGGCTGTTTTGGTTTGATCGCTGTACACACGATCAAACCAAAATCCCCGCCAGCAGACAGCGCAGTGACGTGGCGGTAACGTTGACGCCACCACATCACCGCACCAGGAAGTAAAACACTTCATTCGACGCATGTGCGGGCAGATATGTCTGCTGGTTAGCGTACTAACCAGCAGACATATCGGTCCGACGTGTTCCCAGCAGACAGATTTTAAAGCAGGCTTTAAAATCTGTCTGCTGGACAAGTCCGTCTGCTCGCCCGTACACACGATCGAATCTGTCTGCTGAGATGGTCTGTCAGACCGTTTTCAGCAGATAGATTTGATCGTGTGTACGTTGCTTTAGAATTGAGTGATTCCATATTTTTTTCCCTCTGTTTGATCTACAAAATACAGTTGCAACTGACTACAGTTTTCTTCCTTATTTCTTTTTAACTGTTTCTTAAAGCCGGATGGTTGGAATGTTAAATGAAAATAGTTTTCAAGGCATGTCTATAATTTATTTTTATTTTTTTACACAATTTACCGGTTGAATGAACATTTTCCAAGCGTGGTGATTCCATACTCCAAGGGATTGTGCGTACAATGGGATTCCTAAATAAAATGTATCTACTCTAATGTCATTTGATACATGGCCCTTAAAGCGGAAGTAAACCCATCGATTTAACAGTTTCAAAAAGCAGTTAAATTTCCGGCATGCTGGGATTGCCAACTGTCACATTGGTTGTGTTCTCAACCAAACTGTCAAACCATCCAATGGCTGGTGTCATAACTGGATCACATGTGCAGCACCGCGGCAGTTGAAGATTAAACATAGGCCAAGATGGCAGCTTCCTTGGCTGAAAATGATAGAAGGGTTTACTTCCACTTTAAATAATAAGTAATGTGAAAGTGCAAATAAAGTGTACGCAATAAAATATATATGTAAAATCAAAATATTTTCCAAAACTCAGTAAATTGTCCAAACACCACAAAGCGCAAACGTGCAGCTCAAGTCTGTGAATGAATAACCAAGTGTCCGCCACCAAAATTTCTCTGTCACCTCCCAAAAAAAATACTACTTGGGAAGTAACCAATTACATGTGCAGATAATAATCACTGGAATCTCCTCTCTCGGGAATCTTTTAGCTGAAATGTGCAAACCACCTTTCACCAATTAACACCCACATTAATAGAAGTGCAACAAAATCTTCTCCATATTAGATGGTCCAGGTATTAACATAAGGAACACAAGCAGAGTGCCACATAGTGTAAGACCCAAATTCAAGTGTATATTTAAAACACATGGTTACGCTTACATTCTTCTGTGTTATGCCCTGCACAAAAGGGAAAATCAGGATGTATAGCCAAAGCGAGCACCCCCGGCTCCAGCCGCTACACAGGCTCCCAAACTCAGCCTTACATGTTTTGACGTAATTGTGTCATCAGAAGCGGCAGATTTTCACTGCCCTTTGGCCTATCCCCTGCTCCCAAATGCCTTCTTTAAGGCATCACCTCTACTCTGCCAATTCAGGACATCCAAATCAAGGGCAGTTTAGACAACCTTTTGGACTTCTCTCCCTTTCAGCTATCGGAAAATGTCCACAGGACAACTCAGATGCCACGGGTCTTCAGCTGGGTGATCAATTTAAACAAAATCTGCTCTCCAGCCTTTCCTTCCCTGGACATACTTAGTCTGGTCCTAGACGCATTCCAAGAAAAAGTCTTTCCAGAAAAAATTATTTCTCGAAGAACACATGCTTGAGAATGGAGATCAAACAAATCCCATATTGAATATCTCCAAGATGAGTTTTAGAGCTAATAGTAGGTAGCCTCCTTTTTTGAAGAAGTACTTTTAGCCCAATTTCATTCAAGAACTCGTTGTCAAAACATCTTGTTGAACAGGAAAAGGCAAGTCCATTCCTTCCTATCACTGGAAAGTTATCAGAACAGACACAAGTCTCTCAGGCTGGGGAGGAGAGCTCCCATCCCTAACAGTCCATTCCTAACAGGAATATGTTCATTGAGGGAAGCCAAGCTCCCCATCAACATCTTGAGCTCTGAGCAGAGAGGTAGGCACTGCAATACTGGCCCCTCCCCTGGTCTCGCCCTGATCTCGGTTCAAGCTAATTTACTCCTTCCCTCTAGTGGACTCCGACCTTTTCTGCTTCAAGAAAATAAAGCAAGAGAGAAAAACAACGATTCTACTTGCACAAAACTGGCCCAAAATATCCTGATACATAGACCTACTGAAACTTCTAGCAGACATCCCCTGGCCTCTTCCCAAAAGACCAGATCTGCTATCTCCAGACAGTCTTTTCCATCCTGCTTCTCAGTTTCTGGCTTTAAGGGCATGGCTGTTGAACCCCAGGTATTAAAGTATGAAGGGGGTTTTGAGTCTATAATTTCTACCATGCTATAAGCAAGAAAAGCCTCTTCCCGGAAGATGTATTGTTACACCTAGAAATCCCTTCTTGCTGTGTTGGGAGAACAGATACTTCATCACTTTCATTGCCATAACCACCGGTATAGGGTGGATTGGGGGTTACACTTTCACTGCCGTGACCACTAATACAGAGGGGGAGTGGATTCACATATCCCCAAGACCACCAGTACAGGGGAGAAGGGAAGGTTAACTTGTCATGAGCCCCCAATACAGGGGGGTTACCTTTCACTGCCACTATCCATGCAGGGTGGGTTGGGTCAAATTTCATTGCCACTGCCCACCAATGCTTGGAAGTGATGGGGAGTTAAATTTTACTGCCACTGACCACCAATGTTAATAGTTATGACACCATTGGGTGGGGGTTCTTATTACAGTCACTGACATAAATGCTAGGGGTTATACTCCAACTTCTTCAGTGTACATTGTGATGCACTGCAAAAAAAAAAAAGAAGCAACATGACTGTATTTTTTGGGGTGCAAAACTGCTGCTATTGGCCCTCTGGAAGTGTCAGGGGCACGCTTGAGGCCCTCTATAATTTTACATTTGACCACTACTGGTCTAAGTGATCAGTGGGGAAATGCTTCTTACTTGCCGCAGACTTACACCATAATTAATACTACCACTGAGACTATAAACTTGTGCATTTATCAGTTGAACCTTTAAAACATGTACTGTAAGGGGAATTCAAAAACCGTGCTCTAGTTTATGCTTTGTTTGACATCAAGAAACCTGAGGTATAATAGAGAATTGAGTCGATTTATTTAATGTAAACAAAATGGAGAAAATGATTTAGATAGTGTTATTTCTTTACAGCCCACCCATAACATTATAGTTTGCAAATTACCTAGAATGTGATTAGTAGATTCCAGGTCTTATAGAATAATGGTGGTTATATTTGTGTTTCTATTTATATTCCTTTTGTGACTGTTTCATACTGTGGCAAGGAACACAAACTGAGAAGGTCTTAACTCCCCAGTGGGGGGGGGGGGGGGTATCCTTTGTTGAAAACAACTTGGAGGCTTATATACCTACCACTGCTACATCTAATAGTAATGCACAAACTGACAGCTTTGAGGTAAAATACACACGGGCTGACAAAAACATGCACCTGATCTTGTGCATCATTTTTTTTATTTTTTTTGCTTTTGTATTTAAATGTATATATTACAAGTATTATACATAAAGATGTAACCCCTTTAAAAAAAAGCAGATTACATGATTAGCTAAAAGTAATTTTACATTTTTTGACTTTTGCAAATATCAAAATAGGTACCTGCTGCATATACTGCATAGGTCTTTTTGACCCAGATCTCACAATAAAGAGGACCTGTCATGCTTATTGCTATTACAAGGAATGTTTACATTCCATGTAATAGGAATAAAAGTGATAAAAAAAAATAATTTAAAGGGACGGAGTTAAAAGTAAAAATAAAAAGTAAAATAAGTGTCATAAAAATGCATAGTCTTGAAGTCTTTACAAGTTATCAGTTTACAGTTAGTGATTGCAAACTATTTGTTTCTTTAATAACAGGTTTGCACTTGGCTATTTTGCAGTGTAATTTACCAGAGCAGCCCTTAACCTTCTTCTTTTCTTGGGTCTCCCTCTAGTGCTCCTGGCTCCTTTTCTTTGTGTGCCCCCTTAGCAAGCCGCTTGCCATGGGGGCACACCTGCGGTCACTTTCCTGAGCCACGCTGCATGTGTCCATAGATGCAGAAAGCTCAGCACCTCCCCCGTGCCCTCATCACAGGATTTGACAGCAGAGAGTCAATGCTTTTCTTTGCCTCAGCAAACACCAGGAAGTAAGAGGAGAGAGCTGCTGCAGATGGCCACATCGCTGGATCAGGTGAGGACTTGAGTAAGTATAAGGGAGAGTGTAAAGCTCGGTTCACTCTAGTGCATTTTTATGTGATTATTGCCACTAGCAATAATTGCTGTGTATAAATAGTGCCATCTATAGCAAGCTTTAGACTCTGCCCACCCAACTACAAAACTCTCCTTCTTCTGTGCTCTCTGTGTGACAGGGGCAATGGCAGATAGGAAGCCTCGCTGCATAGAGGATGACTGTGCCTATAGGTACCATGTTTCCCCAAAAATAAGACCGGGTCTTATATATATTCTGGCTACAAAAAACACACTAGGGCTTATTTTCAGGGGATGTCTTATTTATTTACGGTATGTACAAAAACGTTTCTCCCCCTGTCAGCTCTGGAGTCAGCATTGTGAAATTCTGTAATCCCAAAAATAAACCTTTGTTTGTATAAAATCATGTAATCCGTTTTGAAGAGGATGATATGATGTGCAGTGTGTCTCCTTGTGTAACATTATTGTGAAAAATATCTTCTTTACTGTGCCGCTGGCCACTCACGTGACCCGCCGGAGCTCTTTTTTCCCACTCCAAATACTGCAGAGGGAGGGGCCAAGATCCCCAATGACGTCAGCCCCACTCTGAGTACTGCAGTGGGAGGGGCTGCTAACATCAGCTGGGAGGAGAGGAGAAGAGCTTTGGCGGGTCACGTGAGATCCCAGTAGTGCTGTAAATAAGGTATTTTCCACAGTAAAGTTACACAAGGAGACACACATTATATAATCTTTTTTACAGAACGGTTTACATGTTTTTACAAGGACTTTAACTAGGGCTTATTTTTGGGGTAGGGCTTATATTGCAGCCATCCAAAAAAAAACACGTTAGGTCTTATTTTCAGGGTATGGCTTATTTTCGGAGAAACGTAGTATGTTTGTTTCCCAGCCTGATTTTTAATGGCTGGATCAGTCATCTCATGTCTGTGGGTCGTTTTGTACCCTGGATGAACATAACATTTTTGTTTGTTTTGTAATGAATCTGTCTTAAGCTGCCTTTTACCACCTGCACACAAAAGCTTATTTATTTTTATGGTGGCTCAATACACTCTGTAGTTATATTTTGCCATGTGTAGCCAACTGTAATAGCTGTATTTGTGAATAATTCACCTCCCTTTCTTCATACAGGTAAGTATTATTTTACAAGGCGTCTCTGAATGTTTTATGATAGTGAGTGGGTCACTTGCTGGTATCTTGTTATGGTCCATATGTCTGAGGCCTCGTACACACGAGTCAATCTATCTGTTCAAATCGGTCGGACCGACCGATTTGAACAGATCTGTCTGCTGGCATTTTGGTTTGCTTGCGTGTACACACGAGCAAACCAAAATCCCCGCCAGCAGACAGCGCGCTGACGTGTCGGTGACGTGACGTTGACGCCGCCACGTCACCGCACCAGGAAGTAAAACACTTCTGCACCCGCGTTGAAATCATTCGGCGCGTGTGCGAGAAGACATGTCTGCTGGTTAGCATACTAACCAGCAGACATGTCGGGCGGACGGGTTCCCAGCCGACAGATTTCAAAGCATGCTTTGAAATCTGTCGGGTGGCCAAATCCGTCTGTTTGCCCGTACACACGATCGAATCTGTCTGCTGAAACGGTCTAGCAGACCGTTTCCAGCAGACAGATTTGATCGTGTGTACGAGGTCTGAGTTGTACAGAGGGTCTGTGGGGTGGTATTTCTTTCTCGTACATCACGGGACACAGAGCGGCATATTCATTACTATATGGGTTATATGGAGTACCTTCAGGTGTGGACACTGGCAATCTCAAACAGGAAGTCCCCTCCCTATATAACCCCCTCCCCTAGAGGGAGTCCCTCAGTTTTTTCGCCAGTGTCTTAGGTGTTGGTCACGGAATAGCTTTGCTCCACATCCTTGGGATTAAGGGCGGGCTAACCGGATCTGTCCAAGGAGCCTCAGTGCCAAAGTGGACAGTACCCGGGCCCCAAACCGTGGGGTTTTGCCTATAATGCTCCTCTTTGGAGGGCTGGACCCTGGGCCCAGGACTTGGAGTTTGTAAAGACCATAAGTTCCTGTTTGCCAGGGTGCTATATAGGTCCAGGACAGTGGGTACCTTCATAGGACCCCAGGGCCTGAAGGTCTACTACACTACCCACGGAGATGGGAGAAGATTGGATCGTTTTGCTGGACAAACATCCTGCAGCATGGAGCAGGTAAGGGGGAGCCTGCGGGACTTGGTTCGACAGCAGGCTCTCCGGGGTGACCTAAAAGGGGGGTAGCCTAAGTATGCTCTGCATTGGCAACCTTGCTCACTATGTCTAAAAAAGACAGGATGACCCTTTTTTCCCCCAGCACTAGGTTCCCCTGTCTAAAAATAGTGTTGCTAGCTAACCTGCTGCTTTCTTCCTAGGACTGGTAAGGATCCCTATGGGGCCTTTTGGAGAGTCCTACCTGGCCGGGGGTTTGAATCTGCCGCCTGATACTGCAGTCCTGGGTCTCCAGCAGCGCGGCTCCTCCATGTTCCTCCTGTTCCGGCATACGCGCGCGCGCGTGCGCGCACGTCTTATAGACGTTTTTTCGCGCCGTTCAGAGGGGAGGGCGGGGGGGGGGCGTGCCTGCAGCGTCATACAGGGGCGCGCCTTGTGCTGTTATAGATCAGCAGGCATTGTCAGTGCTCAGTCTGAGGCTGATCTCAGAAGGAGAGGACGCAGAGCGGCAGAACAGTGACTCCCGGTGGCGGAAGAGGGGTAGTACATGCTGGACTTTGTTTCCAATGCCTTTTTTGTTAAGCCAAGAAATCCCCCTTTTTGCAGCAGGTTGGAGGCTGGCAAACTAAGTTTGGGGTCACTGTATGTTTAAAAAAAAAAAAAATATATATATAATATATATTTAAAAAAAAAAAAACATACGGGGCCCCATCAGTTTTTGGGCATTAGTGATCTATTGTCCCCTAAGCTCTAGTTTTTTACTCCTGGCCACTACAGTCTGTTGTGATTGGCGGAGTCCCTCGATTTTGTATTATGGCTTCCAAAGGTTCGGGGTCAAAGGGTACAAAAAATACCAAAAAAAAAACCAAAGGGGTTCCCCCTCTGATTCTGATGATATGCCGATACTTTCCCCGCAACTTATTCCCATAAAGGGCGCCTTGGATGAGCCATTAGGGGGATCTGGTGCGGAGGCTGGCCCAGATCAGCCCAGCCCTGTGTTTATCACAGAGGAGATGCTAGCCGTATCCCTAGGGGGGCTAGAAGAGAGAATAGCAGCATTGATCGCTAGAGCTATTCCTGGTAAGAAACGAGTTAGATCCCCATCACCAAGAGGTGTATCCTCAGATGCTGAGATTCTCTCTCCGGAGGAATTGGAATCGCAGGAGGATCAACTAGACCTGAACCAAGAGGGTTCAGGGATTGAGGGATCTGCCTCTGAGGAACCATTTTCAGACTCCCAGACAGAAGGACTGTGGGTACAGTCTTTGACGGACATGGTCCGCTCGGCATTTAGTTTACCATTGCCAGAGCCTCAGGTTCCTCCGGTATCCTCTCTGGGCTCTTTGAAAGCTCCGTTAAGTAACGCAGTTTTTCCGGTCCATCCTCTCTTGGAGGAATTGATCTTTCGGGATTGGATACGGCCGGACAGGATTTTTCTGCCACCAAAAAGGTTTGCGGTCATTTACCCCATGGAGGAAAAATTCTCCAAGAGGTGGAGGCTCCCAGTAGTGGATGCAGCCATCTCATGTGTGAATAAATCACTAACTTGCCCGGTGGAAAACATACATATGTTTAAAGATCCGGTTGATAAACGGTTAGAGACACTTTTAAAAGCATCCTTTGCTACGGCAGGAGCAGTGGTACAGCCAGCTGTGGCTGCAATTGGAATTTGTCAGGCGTTAAAGGACCAGACAAAAGAGATGTTAAAGGACATGCCTACCCAACAAGCAGAAGAGTTTTCTGACATTCCCAGAGCTCTGTGTTTTGCTGTAGATGCTATAAAAGATTCCATCCAGCACGCCTCTCGTTTATCACTATTTTTGGTGCACATGAGAAGGCTCTTATGGTTGAAGAACTGGGCGGCGGAGCCCCCATGCAAAAAGCTTCTGGCAGGGTTTCCTTTCCATGGAGGACGACTCTTCGGAGAGGATCTGGATAAATATATTCAGACTATTTCAAGTGGCAAGAGTACCCTTTTACCGGTCAAAAAGACATTCCGGGGTCCTACATTTAAAAGGCAGCTCTTTCCTGTCTCAGGGCCCTCAAATTCCAGGCAGTATCGACGGCCGCCTGCACGATCCAACGTTAACAGTAGATCGCAGGGACAGGCCCCTGGGGGTAAGAGGCCATGGTATCGCAAGCCGACAAAGACAGCCCCTAAGTCTGCCTTATGAAGGGGCGCCCCCACTCTCACGGGTGGGGGGAAGGCTTCGTTTCTTCTCAGAAGTTTGGGAAGCCAAGATCCCCGACAAATGGGTCCGGGCATCTGTAACCACAGGCTACAGACTGGAGTTTCTAAAGTGTCCTCCGCCTCATTTTCAAGAATCAAGGCTACCAAAGGATCCAGCAAGGAAGGCCTCAATGCTGGCAGCTTTGGATCACCTGCTTTGCCAGGACGTAATAATAGAGGTGCCAGCCCAAGAGCAAGGGCTAGGTTTCTATTCCAATCTCTTTGTCATACCAAAGCCCAACGGCGATGTCAGGCCAATCTTGGACCTAAAAAGGTTAAACGGTTACCTAAGGGTTCGTTCCTTCCGGATGGAATCCATCTGGTCAGCAGCCGCCGCGCTTCAGAGGGACGATTTTCTGGCCTCCATAGACATAAAGGATGCTTACCTTCATGTACCAATCTTTCAGTTGCATCAAAGATTTTTACGCTTCGCGGTGGGGCAGCGACACTTCCAATTCAGGGCGCTCCCCTTCGGGCTGGCCACGGCCCCCCGGGTATTCACGAAGATCCTAGCCCCAGTTCTGGCCAATTTAAGGATCCAAGGGGTCACAGTCCTAGCGTACTTGGACGACCTTTTAATCATAGATCACTCACGGCCGGATCTGCAACAGGGCGTTCCAGCCTACAAGGCAGTTGGAATACCTCGGCATGAGGTTAGACACAGAACAGCAAAGGGTGTTCCTGCCCCTTGTAAAGATCGAGGCTATCAAGGGGTTGATTCAGTTGGTTCTAAGCAAGAAAAAAACCAACTATTCGCCTGTGTATGCGATTACTAGGCAAGCTAGTGGCCACGTTCGAGGCAGTACCATACGCTCAGATCCACACTCGCGTCCTACAGGCAGCCATTCTAGCAGCCTGGGGCAAGAGAGCACATGCCTTAGAGTCCCCTTTGACGCTATCATCAAGGGTCCGACAAAGCCTGGCCTGGTGGTTGAACCCTCAGAATCTTCTAAAGGGAAAATCCTTCAGCCCTGTTGTCTGGAAGGTAGTTACCACAGACGCCAGCCTGGCAGGCTGGGGGGCGGTCTTCGAGGGGTTCTCTCGCCAGGGAACTTGGGTGAGAACAGAGAGGCAGCTCCCCATCAATATCTTGGAGATCAGAGCTGCTCGCCTAGCCCTTCTGGCCTGGACCGCCAGATTACAGGGGTTCCCGGTGAGAATCCAGTCAGACAATGCCACAGCGGTGGCATACATAAACCACCAAGGGGGAACCAGGAGTCAGGCCGCTCAGAGGGAGGTGAGCTTGATTTTTCAGTGGGCAGAGGTCCATGTACCCTGCATTTCGGCGATATTCATTCCCGGAGTGGACAACCTGCAGGCAGACTTCTTAAGTCGCCAGATTCTGTTGCCAGGGGAGTGGTCTCTGCATCCCCAGGTCTTTCAGACAATCTGCCAGAGGTGGGGAATGCCAGACGTAGATATAATGGCATCCAGGTTCAACAAGAAACTAGACAGGTTCGTGTCTCGAGCGAGGGATCCTATGGCCTGCGGAACCGATGCGTTGGTTTGCCCTTGGCATCAATTCAAACTTCTATATGCATTCCCTCCGCTACAGTTACTTCCTCGCCTGTTGCGCAGGATCAGAGTGGAGCACAAGCCAGTCATTCTAGTAGCCCCGGCTTGGCCCCGGAGGACTTGGTACTCACTAGTCCTGAAGATGGCAGTGGGAGACCCTTGGACTCTTCCTCTACGACCAGACCTACTCTCACAAGGCCCGATCCTCCACCCTACATTACAGCGTCTAAATTTGACGGCCTGGAGGCTGAATCCCTGATTCTCAGGGGTAGAGGTCTGTCTAGGCAGGTAATTCCTACCCTGATTAGGGCTAGAAAGCCGGCCTCCAGGGTGATTTATTACAGGGTGTGGAGGAACTACGTAGGCTGGTGTGAATCCAAAAGATGGAATTCCCGCAAATATACTATTGATAGGGTGTTAAGTTTTCTCCAGCTAGCAGTGGATAAAGGCCTGGCATTAAGCACAGTTAAGGGACAGATTTCAGCTCTGTCAGTGTGGTTTCAGAGGCCGCTGGCCACCCACTCGCTGGTAAAGACCTTCATACAGGGGGTCTTGCGTATTAATCCCCCTGTCAAGTCACCAGTTTGTCCATGGGACTTAAATCTGGTCCTGTCCACTCTACAGAAACAACCTTTTGAGCCGTTGGCTGAGATTCCTTTAGTCTTACTGACAAGAAAGTTGGTTTTCTTGGTCGCTATAGTTTCGGCCAGGAGAGTGTCAGAATTAGCAGCCTTATCGTGTAAGGAACCATATCTCGTTCTACATAAGGACAGGGCAGTTCTCCGGCCCCATCCTTCCTTTCTACCAAAGGTTATATCCAATTTTCACTTGAACCAGGATTTGGTACTTCCATCCTTCTTTCCAAAACCCACATCTAGAAAGGAGGGGTTGCTGCATACCTTGGATATTGTCCGGGCCATGAAGGCCTATCTTAAAGCTACAGAAAAGATCCGAAAAACAGATGTGTTATTCGTTCTACCAGATGGCCCCAAGAAGGGGCAGGCAGCTGCAAGATCCACCATCTCGAGATGGATTAGACAATTAATCATTCAAGCCTACGGTTTGAAGAGGTTGCCTCCTCCTTTGTCGGTAAAGGCCCATTCTACCAGGGCCATGGGCGCCTCCTGGGCAGCACACCATCAGATCTCTATGGCTCAGATATGCAAGGCGGCGACGTGGTCATCAGTCCACACGTTTACAAAGTTTTATCAACTAGACGTGAGAAGGAATGCGGATTCTGCCTTTGGACAGGCAGTACTACAGGCTGCAGTTTAAGATCCTCGGGATCAGAAGCACCCTTGGTTGTAAAAAAGAAAAAAAAAAAAAAAAAAAGTTTTTTCTTGACTAAGTTGGAATTATTATTATTATTTGAGTATACCTCTAAATTGAATCCTTCTTTGGAAGATGTCTCCCTCCCCTCATTAAAGCATTGCTTTCGGACATCCCATATAGTAATGAATATGCCGCTCTGTGTCCCGTGATGTACGAGAAAGAAAAAGGGATTTTTAAATACAGCTTACCTGTAAAATCCTTTTCTTGGAGTACATCACGGGACACAGAGCTCCCACCCCTCTTTTGGGGAAACATTTTGGGAGGCATACTGCTTGCTACAAAACTGAGGGACTCCCTCTAGGGGAGGGGGTTATATAGGGAGGGGACTTCCTGTTTGAGATTGCCAGTGTCCACACCTGAAGGTACTCCATATAACCCATATAGTAATGAATATGCCGCTCTGTGTCCCGTGATGTACTCCAAGAAAAGGATTTTACAGGTAAGCTGTATTTAAAAATCCCTTTTTTCCTACTTTCGATCTATATAAGTGAATACTGCTTTATATTTTGTAACGTGCAGCTTCATAAAAAGCTAATTTTGCATACTATAATTAGTTTAGACTGAAGCTGGTGGCAAATGAATATTCCACTTTGTTATAGATTTTGGCAATTTCAGTTTCAAATAAAATAATAAAAAGACTGCTCCAGAAAGATAAAGCTGATTCTCTACTTTTTAAAACAAATCTAACACTGGTTAATTTTCTTTTCATGTGTCCTACCAGGGCAAATTCCCTTAACTTCCTGTTTCAGCGATACAATATAACTTCTTTCCAAAGTGAGGAGAAATCTCATGTGATATCACCAGGATAGGTGTTCCTTGTGGAAATGTTCCAGTTACCTCCTGTTGTGTGTTTTTCATCACAACTCGTTCCAGTTACAATTGTCACCAGGGCTAAGGCCGCGTACACACGAGGGGATATGTCCGCTGAAAACGGTCCGATGGACCGTTTCAGCAGACATCTCCGCTCGTGTGTATGGGCTAGCGGACAGATTTGTCCACCCGACAGATTTCAAAGCAAGCTTTGAAATCTATCCGGTGGGAATCTGTCCGCCCGACATGTCTGCTGGTTAGTACACTTACCAGCAGACATGTCGGCTCCCACCGCCGCCGCGCCGCTGCCGAATGGATTTGGCGCATGCGCGGAAGTGTTTTACTTCCTGGTGCGGTGACGTAGCGGTGACGCGGCGGCGTCAACGTCACCGCCGCGTCATCGCCACGTCACCGCGCCGTCCGGCGGCGGGGAATTTGATCCGATGGTGTGTACACGCCATCGGATCAAACTCCCGATCGGACATATCCGATGGAAATGGTCCGCGGACCGTTTTCATCGGATATATCCGATCGTGTGTATGGGGCCTAATAGAAAATGAGAATCACCCCCAACAGGAACACGGCAATAAAAACCTGACTGCGTTTCTTTCCCAGCAATATCTCTTAAAAAAAAAAAAAAAAAGAAAGAAAAAGGAAACTGGTTAGAGATACTCTATACATACATACTATATATAAAGTGTCTGCTTATAGGAATGCTGACTGTCCTTTTTATTTTATTTTTTATTTTATTCATAAGTATGGGTAATCTAACCTTTTTTTTGTTATGTTTTACCAGATTTGTGACTTTGGATTGGCAAGGGTGGAAGAACTTGATGAATCTCGTCATATGACTCAGGAAGTTGTCACTCAGTATTATCGGGCTCCTGAAATCCTAATGGGGAGCCGTCATTACACTAATGCTATAGACATCTGGTCTGTAGGATGCATCTTTGCAGAGCTGCTTGGACGAAGAATATTATTTCAGGCACAAAGTCCAATACAACAGGTAAATGGCTCATTTTGTTGATTTCAGCTCATTGAAGGTCATGCGGGATAAACGCTATACACATTACCTTACTACTTTACTACATCTTTGCATGTATATGCTTTATATCGATTTACCCATCTTTATCATGTGACCTTCTGGGTTTAGATTTCTTGTTTGTGTGTGAAATCTAGGTTATTTCACATTTGAAGTTAATTTGCAATGAAAGTATGTGTAAGAAGGCTTCAGTTAAAGACGCTGACTCGTGTACATTTACTAACTGAAAGTAGGCAAAAACCTAGCACATCTTTCCTTTTTAAAAGCTCCTTCACTTTATCGCTAAAGTATGGCAGTAAAAAACAAAACACAGTCAGATTCACGTTTTTACTTAGCAACATTTCAGAGCGTAACTAAACCTTTATCAAGCTAGGAGCTAACAGAGTTTGCTCCTAGCTTGATAAAGAGCTAGGCCTGGTCTGAAACATTAGTATCATCCTTTTGACGTTCTTAATGTTTTACTGTAGAGAACCTACTGTGCTTAGGCTGCATTCACACCTTAGCGTAGGTGATTTGCGGCGTAATTACCGCGATTTGCGGCGACAAAAAATAGGCGTTTTGTCCCATGATTTGCGGCGACAAAACGCGTCGTTTTTAACCACGTTTTTTTACAGTGTATTGTCGGCTATGCAGAACGCGAAGCCGCCCGATACGCGCTTAAAAAGGATCCGGGACTTGTTTGAAATGCGTCGTTGGGCGTTCTATTGACGTACAACGTTCTGCGTTAGGAGATGTGAACATTCTCTATAGAGAACAATGCAATTTCGACCCTCCGGCGTATTGTAGCGTCACGCTTCAGGCGTAAAAACGCCTAGGTGTGAATGGAGCCACACAGCTTGGCCTATCAGAACAAGACTGGGAGACATTCACGTTGATTTCAAAGAGAGCTTTAACGCCTAAGCCTATTTATGAATTTGGTGTTTACAAGTTAAAATCTGTATTTTTGGCTAGAAATTACTTAGAACCCCCAAACATTATATATATATTTTTTAGCACAGAATATAAAGAATAAAATGGCGATTGTTGCAATATTTAATGTCACACGGTATTTGTGCGGCGGTGTTTTAAACGCAACTTTTTGGGAAAAATTAACTTTCATGAATTTAAAAAAAATGAAAAAGTAAAGTTAGCCCAATTTTGCATAATGTGAAAGATGATGGTACGCCGAGTAAATAGATACCAAGCATGTCACGCTTTAAAATTGCATGAATTATTGCTCTCGGTCTGACGATCGCGGCGATACCTCACATGTGGGATTTGAACACCGTTTTCATATGCGGGTGCGACTTCTGTATGCACTTTCTTTATTGCGCAAGCTCGCGGGGAGGGGGCCGCTTTAAAAAAAATATATATTTTTTTTCTTATTTTTTTTTTAGAATATTAAATTGTTTTTTTTTTTTTACATTTTGATCACTTTTATTGCTGTCACAAGGAATGTAAACATCCCTTGTGACAGTAATATGTGGTGACAGGTACTCTTTATGGAGGGATCGGGGGTCTAAAAGACCCCCAGTCCCTCCTTTGCACTTCAAAGTATTCAGATCGCCGAAAACGGCGATTCTGAATACTGTGTACTTTTTTAAATCCGGCGCCATTGACAGCCGAGAAACCTGGAAGTGACGTCATGACGTTGCTTCCGTGTTTTCAATGCGGATACTGAATCAAAGCCGTTTACGGCTTAGTTTCAGTCCGCGCAAAGACGATGGAGGAGCCGGATCAAGGATCGGGTCTCCCGGTGGGACGGGAGGACCGGTCAGAACAGCGAGAGGCGGCGGGAGGGGGGATGTCCCCTCCCGCTCCTCCGGCATAACAACCAAGCGGCTTTTAGCCGCATCGGTTGTTATGTTTGGATAGCCAATCGCTGGCTCTAAACAACGGTACCAGGATGATGCCTGCAGCTGCAGGCATCATCCCGGTATAACACTGAAAGCCGCGTGAAAGGGATAAAGACTTCCAGACAAGATAGCGCAGATGAGAATAAATATGATTATGGATGCTGCCATATGATCTGGTTATCAGTCTAGTCTTAATAGGTTAGCTCGAGGGTATGCAACTCTGGAGAGGTGCAGATCACCATGAACAACATGGAAGAGATCAAGGATGACCAGGTTTAGGGGTTAACCTAACAAGGTTCTATTAAAAAAAAAAGAATATGAAAGGTTTGAAGAAAGCTTAAAGGGGTTGTAAAGGAATTTTTTTTTTCATAATAGGCATCCTTTACCTGCACAGATTCCTCTTTTCACTTCCTCATTGTTCTATTTCCTCTCTGTTCTGTTCGCTTCCTGCTTGTCTGATTGATACTCACCACCATGAAGGGCGGCTTTACTGCGGTGGTCAGTGAAGTGCTCGCCCCCTTCTGGGAACTACATCTGTGCGGCAGGACTCTCTCTACGTGTTAAAGACTTCAAGGAGGTGTGAATTACTGGGCGTGCTGCAATGCATACTGGGAAATGTAGTTCTTACATGAACGAGAGCCGCAAATCAGGAAGTGAATGAGAGAACAGAAACTAGGAGGTGATATAGATGAAGGAATTTAATAGGTATTTACTAGTTTTTTAACAGAATCATTACACTATTCTGTCTGTCTACCTTGCAGACATTAATTTTAGGCAATTTTTTTTCCCCTTTACAACTCCTTTAAAACAAACCATTATACAAATGTTACTGTAAATATATAAACTTATCCTAACTGAGAAACTTGGCATTTACTTTTGTCCATAGTGCAAGATCACAAGTTAGTAATGCAGAGTTCACATGTCATTAGAAAGCAACACAGAACAAGGGTCAGCAGTATGTAATTTGGAGTTCAGAGATCAGTAGTAGAGTCAGGAGTCAGACGCAACACAGAGTTAACAAATGATTAGTAAGTAAAACAGGATTCAGAAGTTAACATATGCAACTCAGGGGTCAGAAGTAAGTCAATTTACACATATGTTGCCCTGTGTAGAACAATCCATGTTGGATCGCTCTTCAGAGGGCATGTCACATGGGGTGGGAAGGTGTTATATCACCACCTCACAAACTGACAAATCAGAAATAAGTTAGAGTTGCATAATCTGCTCATTTTACTTTGCATACTCTACATATCTCTTTTTAACTAATATACAGTATTAAGGCTCACCAACGAGCCACAACCACCTTTATTGGTCCTGGTTGTGAGCCGGTTTCAGGGTGGTATTGTCCAGCAAATGAGAATCATTTTTTCCGCTCTGCATTGCAAAGCACTGCAGCATACAGTATGTACACCCCATCCACTACCTTTGCCTCTTAAGAGGTTAGAGGGTATGCAGTGCAAGGTGCCCATCATTCTCCAGTAGACTGCGATCAAAGAAAGACATACCTCATCATCATGTTTTTATTTTTTTGCTTCAGCTCCAGAAATTATTATTGCCACTTAAACCAGATACTGTATACAGCAAATTGAAACACGTGCTGTTGTATCTGTTCATTTGGCAATAACATTATTTGTAGCTGATAAGAAAAAAAGTGGCGGAGGTATGGCTTTCTTTGATTGCTTTGTATATTGCTGCACTGATCTGAGACAACGCAGTGGGGTCGGTCGCAATATACCAGTCACCTGCCCACAATTGACCTGTACATTGTAATTTACGGGTTACTGGTCTCAGGTGGAGCCTAGGTTCACATTGCTGCAGGTTAGAAATCATGCTACTTCAGCTGAACGATCATTATTTCAACCCGGCAATGCTGTCTGACTTCAGGGGCAATTTGACAGAAATCTGTGTGGCTTCCTGCACAGATGTCAATACAAATGCCCCCCCCCCCCCCCAAGTCGCCAAAAGTGATACAGGAACTAATTTTGGGAATCAGTGCGGCGCCGCAAAGTTGGTGCCGCACTGGTTCAGATGGTGCCATTGCGGGCAAAAACCGATGTTTTGGCATGCGATTTAACATGTCAAATCGCATGCCAAATTGCTCCACTATGTACCTGGGCTAAATCATGGTTTGTATGCGTGTGTTTTGCAAGCAATCTGTTATGTAGAGAGCATATGCACCAAGCAACACCCTAAATAACAGCAGAATAGAATCTCATCTCTGGATTGTGCCTAAAAATTCTGTCACAACCTGTATGTAACTGAATATCTTGAGGCAGCCAATGTGACAATCAATAAAACAAGTTTGTTTATGTGGCATGATTTAGAAACTCTGCTGAAGTGTGGGTAATTTAGGGCTGGGTTCACAATGCTGAGAATTCTTTTGCGAATTTGCGATCGCTCAAATTCGCAAGTCATTAAAATAACATTGTTTTCCATAAGTGCTGTTCACATCAGTGTGGTGCGAATCTAAGCTGCGGGCAAAAAGGGTCCTGTGCGAGTTTGATCCATGTGCGATACAAATTCAGCTCTATAGACTGGCATTTCCTGAAATCGCAGCTGTGAATCACGGCAAAATTGCAGCCGTGAAATCGCTGTAAAATCGTGCGATTTTGCATTCAGTGTGAACCTAGCCTTAAGCAGGATGTCACAAACTGACAAATCAGAAATAAATTCGATTTGCGTAACCTGCTCATTACCTTTGCCTACTCTACTCATCTCCTTTCACCTAATATCCAGTATCAAGGCTCTGAAGTATTTGTTCCTTCTGCATTTGTTTGGATACATAGGAAGGAAGCTTTGAAACCAGATCAAAGATTTCAGCTGGCATTTGTACAATTTTTTTTGAGTACTTTTGATCTGTAACTTATTAGTCAGTTCAGAAACATTTAAGAAAAAGGAAGGAATTGGCAAATGAATTCTCTGGTAAGAAGCCTGGGAACAACATGTACTAGAACCACGGAGATGACTGATCAGCTGGAGGTGGAATCATGCAGACAGCTATCGTCAGATAACAATTTATAAAGACATGTCTGTGTTATATAGCATAAATCATAGCAGGCTTCTACAAGCTAAATTAAAATTTGACAGCTGCTGTAGAAGTACAGAGGGATTCCCTTGTTGTGCCAGTTTCTCAGGAGCTATGAATGCCATTTTACCTGCAAGGCTGACTTCCATTGCAGGAAACTTACAACATTCGTAGTGAGGATTGGGAGAAAAGCTCCCCATAAACTGTTCGAACCATGTATGGGCAGGCTGAATGTATCCAAGGTGATTGATTGATCAACTTTGATACAGCCAGACTGCCAAAATTTACATGGAACTACTGGCAGTAGCTGTTGAAGCCGCTAACAATAGTCACTGTGTTCTACCAGCAGGGGCGGCTTCCCCCGCCCCGAAGCCCCCCCAACCCCGATGGGAGAAAGCAATGGCTCTGCAGGCGGTAATATTATTATTGTAAAAGGGTTCATATAGCGTCAACAGTTTGTGCTGCGCTTTATAATATGGGGGAAAACAGTGCAGTTACAATATAATTCAATACAAGAGGGATCAGAGGGCCCTGCTCGTTAGTGCTTACAGTCTAGAAGTGAGGGTCAAGTTAAACAAGAGATACCAGCTGTGGAGGATGATCAGATGGAGAAAATTAAAATAACAATAACAATAAGTTTGAGGAAGTGGTGTGACATCCAGACTGATGTATCTGATATTAAATTAGTGATACTTGAGGAGACTGAAGAAGTGAGCTGAGGGATGGAGAAATAGGTTTGAGTGTCGTTAATGTAGAGATGGTATTGGAAGCCATGGGAGGCTGACCCAGGGAGGAGGTGTAGATTGAAAATAGGAGAGGTGCAAGAACAGAACCTTGGGGGACCCCAACAGAGAAAGGAAAAGAGAGGGGGAAGTATAATTGTAAGTAACTCTAAAGGTGTGGTTGGATAAGTAGGAAGACAACCAGCATAGAGTACAGTCAATGAGACCAAAGAAGTGGAGTTTTTCTTTTGAGGAGGAGGGGGTGGTCAACCGTATCAAAGGCAGCAGAGAGGTCCAGGAGTAGGAGTACAAAATAATGTCCATTGATTTTGGCCATTAGTAGATCGTTTGTTTTTAGGAGAGCAGTTTCTGTGGAGTGTTGAGAACAAAATCCATACTGAAGGGGATCAAGAAGGCTATTCTCAGCAAGGTGGTCACTCAGTCGGTTGTAGACCAGAGGTTCAAGGAGTTTGGATAAAAAGGGGAGCAAGGAGATGGGGCATAGGTTGTTGAGATTTGATGGGTCCTGCAAGGCTTTGGGGCTGACAAATGCATGTTTTAGAGCAGTGGTGGCAAACACAAGGCCCGCGGGCCGAATCCGGCCCACCGGGCCTTGTAATGTGGCCTGCACAGCAGCCTCAGTCCGCTTCCTCATTTTGGCAGGTTGGGACTCCAGTCCCAGGCCCTCAGTGGCGCGAGCGGCGTGGCAAATTAGCGAATGCGTGGCCAGTCAGTCTGAGCACAGGCATAAACATCTTCCCCTTACTGTGCCGCTCTGTCTCCTCCTCCTCCCCCTCCGCCCTGTCTCCGTCTCCACCGCCGCCTCCACTCTGTCGCCACCCATGTCAGCTTACAATGCCGCTCTTGTCTCCGCCTCCTCCTCCACCCTGTCTCCGCCTCCACCACCGCCCCGTATTCGCCTCCACCCCGCCTCCCCAGTCCCTTCAGCCAGTGATGCCGGCTTTTTTGCATGCCACTGACTGTGCATAGTGGCAGAGATTGCTGGCAGCTTTTTGCCCATTTTTTTCCCCCATCCAGCGGGATGCGTCCTGTGGCTTGACTTAAGTGTGTGCTGCTATTTTACAGTTATGGTGAAAAAAAAAAAAAAGCAGTACTGATGCTACACACAGGAGATCCGCCCACAGAGGAATTGTACCACTATAGCCCAATTAAAAAAAAGGTACTATAGCCCAATACAATGGGAGGGAGCCGCCTATACAGGGAGGTACCAGAGCTGGGCCAGGTAGGAAGGTAGGAGAGAGTACAGATGTGAGGAATTTTTAGGCGCAATCCTGACCCATGCACTGTATACGTAGCGCAATCCTAACCCATGTGCACTGTGTACTTAGCTCAATCCTGACCCATGCACTGTGTATTTAGCGCAATTCTGATCCATGCACTGTGTACTTAGCGCATCCTGACCCATGCACTGTGTAGGTAGCGCAATCCTGCCCCCCTCCACTCTGTATGTTGTGCAATCCTGACCCCTGCACTGTATACGTAGAGCAATCCTGACCCATGCACTGTGTACTTGGTGCAATCCTGACCCATGCACTGTGTACTTGGTGCAATCCTGACCCATGTACTGTGTACTTGGTGCAATCCTGACCCATGCACTGTGTACGTAGCGCAATCCTGACCCATGCACTGTGTACATAGCGCAATCCTGACCCATGCACTGTGTAATTAGCGCAATTCTGATCCATGCACTGTGTACGTAGCGCAATCCTGACCCATGCACTGTGTAATTAGCGCAATTCTGATCCATGCACTGTGTACGTAGCGCAATCCTGACCCCCTCCACTCTGTATGTAGTGCAATCCTGACCCCTGCACTGTATACGTAGCGCAATCCTGACCCATGCACTGTGTACTTAGCGCAATCCCAACCCATGTGCACTGTGTACGTAGCACAATCCTGACCCATGCACTGTGTACATAGCGCAATCCTGACCCATGCACTGTGTACTTAGCGCAATCCTGACCCATGCACTGTGTACTTAGCGCAATCCTGACCCATGCACTGTGTACTTAGCGCAATCCTGACCCATGCACTGTGTACTTAGCGCAATCCTGACCCATGCACTGTGTACTTAGCGCAATCCTGACCCATGCACTGTGTATTAAGCGCAATCCTGCCCCCCTCCACTCTGTATGTAGCTCAATCCTGACCCATGCACTGTGTACTTAGTGCAATCCTGACCCATGCATTGTGTACTTGGCGCAATCCTGACCCATGAACTATGTATGTAGCGTAATCCTGACCCATGCACTGTGTACTTAGCGCAATCCTGACCCATGCACTGTATACTTAGCGCAATCCTGACCCATGCATTGTGTACGTATCGCAATCCTGACCCATGCACTGTGTACTTAGCGCAATCCTGACCCATGCATTGTGTACGTATCGCAATCCTGACCCATTCACTGTGTATGTAGTGCAATCCTGACCCATGCACTGTGTACGTAGCATACTTTTGATGGTGGGAGGGCTCTTGACATCTGCTGTATTGGGAGTGGGGTGCTCTGGATGTCTGCTTATAATTATTATGAGAATATAATTCCATGCCAGTTGAAATGGAGGGTTTCAGACTGCTGGTATCGTCCACAAGAGAACTTTATTGAGGACACCATGGTGTTCGATCTGAGCAGTCTCCAATAAAGTTTCTTGTGGATGTTACCAGTGATGTGTGACCCTCTTTTTCAAATTTACATCACCTGCTACAGAAGTGTAAGTGGGCTCCATGCTATTCTGCACCTGCCATTTACAGCACTGCAGTGGTTACATACCATGGCAGGTGGAGCAGTAAACTTTGGATATACTGACCAATTCCATGTCACTTTACAGAGGTATAGGGACCAAAAAAACAACAAACAACCCCAAAATTTCCAAGACAATAAAAGTTGATGCAGGGGGAAGGCAATTTCATGAGAGATGGGAAAGTGAATACATGTTTGTGCTTAATGGAGAGAAGCCGGTATGTCTAATTTGCTACGGGGCAGTGGCAGTGATGAAGGAATACAATTTACGCTGGCACTTTGAGACCAAACATGGAGCCAAATATGCTAGCCTTAGCCACCAAGAAAAGCAACAAAAAGTCAAAGAATTAAAAGGCAGCCTGCATTCTCAACGGAATATTTTTTCAAAAATGACAGCAAAAAAATATGCACCAGTGAAAGCCAGCTTTCTTGTTGCTGAAGAAATTGCGCAAGCTTTAAAGTGCTTTTCAGAAGGTGAATTTGTAAAGCAGTGTATGCTGAAGGTATGTGAACAGGTGTGCCCTGAGCAGAGATGAGCTTTTAACAATGTCAACTTATCAAGAAACGCTATCAAAGACCGAGTCAGGGACCTAGCGTGGAATCTTACAACACAGCTGGCTGAAGAATCATGCAGTTATCTGGCGTTTTCATTAGCTATTGACGAAAGCACTGACAATATGGATACAGCTCATCTAGCCATTTTTGTAAGAGGTGTGAAGGAAGACTTGTCTGTCAGTGAGGAGCTCTTGGATGTGGTCGCCATGAAAGGAACAACTGGAATGCCGCGTACACACGATCATTTTTCGGTATGAAAAAAACTTTGTTTTTGAAAAACGTCATTTAAAATGATGGTGTGTGGGCTACACATCATTATTCAGGTTCTGAAAAACGACAAAAAAAAAAAAATCGTACATGCTGCATTTTTTAACGTTGTTTTAAACAATGTAGTTTTTCGGGTTGTAAAAAAGGATCGTGTGTGGGCTAAAACAACGTTTTAAACCCACGCATGCTCAGAAGCAAGTTATGAGACGGGAGCGCTCGTTCGGGTAAAACTACCGTTCATAATGGAGTAAGCACATTCATCACGCCATAACCAACAGAAAAGCGCGAATCGTCTTTTACTAACAAGGAATTAGCTAAAGTAGCCCAAAGGCCAATAGAACTTCCCCTTTAGAGTGCCGTCGTACATGTTGTACGTCATCGCGCTTTGTTCATCATTTTTTTTAAACGATGGTGTGTGGGCAACGTCGTTTCTAATGATGAAGTTGGAAAAACGTAGTTTTTTGGACATGCTGAAAAACGACGTTTTTTTTCATGCTGAAAAATGATCGTGTGTACACGGCAGAAGGAATATCTTTAATGCAGTGGAGGAATCCATAAATAAAATGAAGTTACCGTGGGAAAAGTTGGTGGGGTTTACTACAGATGATGCACCTGCAATGTGTGGAGAGAAAACTGGCTTGGTTGGACTGATGAAAGAGAAGATGAAAAAGAGTAACAGCCAAATGCCACTGATATTATTCACCAAGAAGCTCTGTGTGGCAAGGTTCTGGAACTGGATAACATAATGTCCACAGACACGAAAACAGTGAACTTTCTTTGTGCCAGGGGTCTGAATCATCGTCGGTTCCAACAATTGTTGAAGGAGGTGGGCACAGAACATACAGATGTGCCATACCATACAGAAGTAAGGCATCGTTCTCAAGCGATTATTTTAAGCTTCTAGAAGAAATTACTCTCTTTTTGCAAAATAAAGGGAAGGTCTTGCCTGAATTGTCGGATCCAAACTGACTGTGTGATTTTGCCATGTTGTGTGACATATCAGAGCATCTCGCTCAACTGAATCTGAGGCTGCAGGGCCGCAAACAACTCATAACGGCGCAATAACAGCTTTCCAAGAGAAACGCCTATGGAAGTCACAGCTCGAAAAACAAAGTCTTGGCCACTTTCCAAACTGTCAGAGCATCTCAACCTCATTCCCAGGTGCTTTTTCATGTGCTCGATTGGCTACGATTGATTGATGAATTTGATTGACGCTTCTCTGACTTTAAAGAACAAAACGTAACATTTACCAGCTTTGCCAATCCCTTAAACATCCAAGTTGACAGTACACCACATCACCTTCAGATGGAATTAATAGAGCTTCAGCGCAACAGTAGCCTGAGAGCAAAGTTCCAGGATGCTGCACTCGACGGCTGCCCGTGTTCTGTCCATGTTTGGGAGCACCTATCTATCCATAAAGATGTTTTCAGTCATGAATCTGAACAAGACCAAGCTCAGATCACGCATTACTGATGATAACCTTCATGCTGTTTTGCGGATTGCTACAGCACAAGACCTAAAGCCAGACATCGACGGCTGACCTCAGGAAAACGGTGTCAGACATCCAGTCAGAAAAGTTAAAGAAAGTTAATGCCTTGTGTTTGCCATATGTGTAATAAACAGTGCCTGGCAATATTTGTATGTTTAAAAAAATAAAATTAAAAATTACTGTTACCGAAAAAAAAAGTTCAATAAATTGTACAATAATTGTACATTTCACTATCTGCTTGCTGTTATTTTTACTAGGCTTCTGTTTTCAAGGCTAGTTATTACTTAAATTATTATTAAAACCAGTAGCAATTGAATGCAGAGGCAATTATTTATGATAATAAAGAGTAGATGCATAGTCATATACAACCGGCCCTTTCAGGCGGCGTACACACGACCGAGGTTCTCGCTAAAAACCAGCGAGAACCTCGCTGGAAGCTGCATTCCAGCGAGAACCTCGGCCGTGTGTACGCTCTCGGCGAGCATCCCGTCGGGAATGCCGTCGAGCAGAAATAGAGAGCATGTTCTCTATTTGCTCGACGGCCCGCCTGGATGAATGGCTGGTTGCCATTCCCGACGGGCGGGTCGTCGAATCTGACGGCCGGCAGAGAACCTCGACGGGCGGAACGATGTGTTCTGCCCGTCGAGGTTCTCTGCCGTGTGTACGCGGCTTGAGGGTAACTATACTGCTGATGCAGCCCCGATGAATTTGAGTTTGCCACCCCTGTTTTAGATGGTTGGGGAAGATGCCAGAAGAGAGGGAGAGATTGAAGATGTGGGTAAAAGAGTGTAGAATCGAGCCAAATGGTGAATGTAGCATTTGCGAGGCAACGGGATCCAGAGGGCAGGTGATAAGATGGGGAATTGGCAAGTAGTTTAGCAACCTCGTCGATAGTGGTAGGGTATTACTCCATCAACAACAATTGTGTTGATGGGGGATAGGCTTTAGGATATCTCACTTCCCCTGCAGCAGACTAACATTATTTTTCTAAGATACTCCTCTCACACCTAGGCACTGTCATTTTGCTAGAGCTGAAGGACTGCCTATTAAACCTGTTCCCTTCCCCTCTGTAAATTAAAATGTATTTTAACCCCAACAATAAACATATCTTATTTAGTTCCGTAGTAAATTCAAGCTGGCGACTTGGTTTAGTCTGTAAAAATCTGAATCTTTATTGGCTACATACTAAAATACACTGGTAACAAGCCAACGTATTTCGGCTGTGACAGCCTTCATTATAGCACCTATCTTATTTTGGACTCTTAAATATAGAGTTGACAGCATTTTGATCCTGCCAGAAATTCTGTGAGCTCCTAAAATTCCTTTGCACTCCACAGTGTATCTCAATCAAGATAATGATCACTGCCCAATTCACTCATCGAAACTCCAGAAAATTCCCCCCTGTTTTGAAAATGTAGGGGGGGGGTGTTCTGTAGTCCTAAACAATTTGTCTTGAGTGGAAATGCTTCTCCTCCATGGATAATGGTACAGTGAGCAAGTGTTTTTACTCTAGGACAGTAAGGCCTTTACTAGCAGGATAACTAGGTAAAAATACATGGAGAGCCTAAAAAATAAATAATGCAACTACCACATCTAAGGACTGGCAAGCTGCAGTATATTACATTTTTTTTTTTTTTTTGGTTTAGATGCATGCTAACCACTTGAAGACCAAGCCTTTTCTGGCACTTTTTGTTTAGAAGTTTACATTTGTATCTATCTATTCATCTATCTATATAATGTTGTTTATTTTTGCAGAGACACTGGGAATAAAATGGCCAGAGTTGCGTTTTTTTTTTGTCATGCAGTATTTGTGCAGCGTTTTTTCAAATGCAATTTTTGGGGGGGGGGAAATGTTTTAATTAAGGCCTCATTCACACGGACGGACCGACATCTTTGGAGCGCTGAGAGGAGCGGCATGTATACCGCTCCTTCCCATTGAAAAGAATGGGAAACTGCGGCAATACCGCCCGCAATGCGCCTCTATTGAGGCGCATTACGGGCGGTATTAACCCTTTCACGGCCGCTAGCGGGGGTTAATACCGCACCGCTAGCGGCCGCAACTCGCAGCAATTCTGGCGGTATAGCGCCGCTATTTTTAGCGGCGCTATACCGCCAGCGCGGCTCCAGCCGCAATGTGAAAGGAGCCTTAGAGGAGGTCTAGCGCTAAAATCATTGCTCTCGCTCGAATGTTCATGGTGATCCCTCAAATGTGTGGTGCAAACACAGTCTACATAAAGTATGCATGTCCCTATTTATTTCTTTGTAAAATATCCCTTGTAATAGGAATAAGGGTGACAGGTCCTCTCTATGAAGAGATATGGGTTCAAAAAGACCTCTTTCTTTTGGCCCATTTAACACAGAGCCTCTGCTATGCGTAATCCGCTTGCTCGGCAGGGAATCTCTCCTCTATGGGGCAATCGGATAGAAACGGACCACCTGTGTCTGTTTCCATCTGATCTGATCCACCAGATGGAAAATAGGACCACCATTCTTTGGTTTTTGGTGGACAGGATCGGATGGCGGTGGGTATCAGCAGATTTTTTCACTGACATCCTCTGCTCCATAGAGCCAAATCTGATCACACAGCCCGTGTGAAAGGAGCCTTACCCTTTTTAAAAGCAAAATATTTTTGCTGTAAAAAAATAAAATAAAATGTTTACTTCCACCCTGAGGCCATAGAAGCAATCAAAGACAATCTACTCTTTAATCGCCTCCTATGACCAGCTGGCGGCACCATCGGATTGTTTCCTGGGCAAGTCGGTGGAAACGGTAAGCCAGAGAGACACTGGCAAGGGGTAGGGCGTCACCTTCTGTCGTTTCTGAAAGCCAGCCGTCAACTGGAAAAAAATCAATATCAGGGTTATGGCTGATCTCTTAAGCCATAATCGCGGTAAATCACTTGCAAACCGAACGTATATATACGGATTGCGGTCGGAAAGTGGTTCTGAAGACTCAAGGCTTTGAAGTTGAACCTCTGTACAGCAGCCCCCCTAATACTTACCTGAGCCCCATCGCAATCCAGTGATGTGCACAAGAGCATCGGCTATTCAGATACTCTTACTTCTCATTGGCTAATACAGCAGCCGAGTCATTGGCTCCCACTGCTGTCATTCACAGTGTGTGAATGAACATGCAGAGCAGCAGCTTGGGAGTGAGCCTTGCTTGCTCTAAGGGGCACTCGACAGGTAGGAGAAGCTAGGATCATCGATGGGGAACAAGGAGAAGAGAAGGATTCGGACGTCTCTGTGCAAAACCACTGCACAGAGCAGGTAGGTATGACATGATATTTAACCACTTAAGGACCGCCGCATGTACATTTACGTTGGCAGAATGGCACCGACAGGCACATCAACGTATATATACGTTGGTGCCTTGGGGGGGTTTGGGGGTCCGATCGGAACCCCCCCCCCCCCGTACATGCGGCGGTCCGCGCGGTTGAAGGAGCGATCCGACAAGAGGGGGCGGCTATTCGTTTTTGTCCGCCCCCTCCGGATCACTCCCAGCCAATGCGCGCGCCCGCCCGCCCTGTCACCTCCTCCTCCTGTGTAAACACAGGAAGGAGGAAGCGATGTGATCTCACCCTCAGCGTTTTTTTCAACCACCGCTGAGGAGAGATCACTACACAGTAAGTCTGCACAACACTACACTGCACTAACACTACACATAAACACATTTAACCCCCGCGATCGCCCCCCCCCCTCCCCCTGTCACAGTGTCACTGAATGCAGTAATCATACATGTATAATTACTGTATTTAGTGTCAGTGTGACAGGCAGTGTGACAGTCAGTTAGTGTTAGGTCCAGGGTAGCCCCCGTACCCCCCCTAATAAAGTTTTAACCCCTTGATCACCGCCCTAGTTAACCCTTTCACTCCCTATTGCCAGCATCACTAAGCGATAATTTTTCTGATCGCTGTATTAGTGTCGCTGTTCCCGCTAGGTAGCTAATTTTTTTTTTATTACGATTTTTTTTTACTAAAGACATGTGGCTAAATACATTTTGGCCTAAATGTTTGACTAAAATTTAGTTTATTGATTTTTCTTATAACAAAAAGTAAAAAATATTGTTTTTTTTCAAAAATGTCGCTCTATTTTTGTATATAGAGCAAAAAATAAAAATCGCAGAGGTGATCAAATACCACCAAAAGAAAGCTCTATTTGTGGGAAGAAAAGGACCGCGCAATTGTCTGTTAAAGCGACGCAGTGCCGAATCGCAAAAACCCCTTGGGTCATTTGGCAGCATATTGGTCCGGGTCTTAAGTGGTTAAAAAAAAAAATTGTCTTTAATATCACTAAAGAAAAGAGACAGCTTTTATAAAGCATTTTTTTTTTTCATATTTTGTGACATGTAAGGCCCCGTACACACGGCCGAGGTTCTCGCTGAAAATCAGCGAGAACCTCGCTGGAATGCACATTCCAGCGAGGACCTCGGCCGTGTGTACGGTCTCAGCGAGCTTCCCGTCGGGAAGCCCGTCGAGCCGAAATAGAGAGCACGCTCTCTATTTCCTCGACGGCCCGCCTGGAAGAATGGCTGGTTGCCATTCCCGACGGGCGGGTCACCGAATCCGACGGCCGGGAGAGAACCTCGACGGGCGGAACGATGTGTTCTGCCCGTCGAGGTTCTCTGCCGTGTGTACGGCACCTTAGAAATGTATTGATGCACACTTGTACACTTTAATACTGTAACAACTGCTATGATATTGGTAAACCACTGAAGCCGGATGTCTCTGAGCTGTGCTTCATTTCCTGTGACTAATTTGTTTAGCTCCCACCATTAGAAACAAAAAGTACACAGGTCTATAATTATTTACTTTGCATTTTCTGTTTGGCCTGAGCTTTCCCCCATAATACCAATGATAACATTCCTGTGTGTAGTTTATGAAAATATTTTAATGTTCACTGCTAATCTAAATGATCAAGACTGACAGCGGTATCAAAGCAAATCATCTACTAATAGACCTGGCTTCAGGCCCACGTTGATGATGGATTAATTCTACACCTTGAGAGATAGCAACTAACAAGTGACAAACTGTAAGAAAAACTGTTCTAAGCAGGAGTAGTGCGACTTGACAAACATTATTAATTTTCCCTAAGTTCTTCAAAAGAACATGATACCCAGGTGCCCTTTTTTTTCCCAAAGCAACATTGCACTGAGCAGTTTTTGTAGCAATTATCATTCTCAGGGGAGTTTTTGTTCCGATTACACGTTCAGCTGCAGCATTCACAACAATCCTTTGGCAAGCTCTGAGGACCAGGTGCACAAACCCCCACTGATAAAGGTTGAATTATACCCTTTTCTTTGCCTGACAGGTATATTTGCCTACTGATCACTTTAACTCTTTCCTGCGCACTGTGACTCATTGTACACACCTGCAAGTCCGCATACAGCCTAAGGCCTCATTTCCACTGGCGTTTTTACAGCCACGTTTTTTACAGCTTAAAAACGCCTGTCCATGTTTATTTTAGAAAAAAAAAAATGTTTTTTTTTTTTTTGGAGCTGGAGCTTTAAAAACGCCGCGGCCGCGTTTTTGAGCGTTTGTGCACGTTTTTGCGCATTTTTAAGCGTTTTTTTTATGTCTGGCGTTTTTACAGCTCTATTGCTGGAGCTTCAGAACGCACTGGCCCCGCGTTTTTTTTTGCAGCTTAGCTATCTACAGCTCAAAAACGTCATGGTGGGCATGATGCCATAGACTTACATGGACAGGCGTTTTTAAGCTGCAAAAAACGCTCAGAAAAGTGGCTGTAAAAACGCCAGTGGAAATGAGGCCTAAAGGTTGTTTTTTTTCTGGACTTTTGTAGATGGGGGTTTGGCTGGAGCTTTCCCAACCAATTTTTGCCCTTCTTAATTTACGCAGTAACCTTTGTTGTTGGACTTGGGAAACTGTGCTTTTCAATTCTTTTCACAGAATCTCCATTGAAATTACCAGTAAGGTTTATTTAACCATTTCCCGCCCGGTCAATAGGAGATTGACGTCCGGGAAGTGGTTATGAAATCGTGACTGGACGTTCTCCAACGTCCTACACGATTTCATGCCGCGCGCGCCCGTCTGACACCCTGCACCTCCGATCTCGGTAACGAGTCTCCGGCGGAGGCTCGCTACCACGTGATCAGCCGTGTCCAATCACGGCTGATCATGATGTAAACAGGAAGAGCCGTCGACAGCTCTTCCTCACTCGCGTCTGACAGACGCGAGTACAGGAGAGCCAATCGGCGGCTCTCCTGACAGGGGGGGTTTGCGCTGATTGTTTATCAGCGCAGCCCCCCCTCGGATGCCCACACTAGACCACCAGGGAGTGCCCACACTGGAAGGGCAAAAACATGGGCACTGACTGGCAACATAGATTCATCAGTGCCAACCCTCAGTGTCCATCAGTGCCACCCCATAGTGTCTATCAGTGCCACCCCTCAGTGCCAATCCATGCCCAGTGCCCACCTATCAGTGCCCATCTGTGCCACCCATAAGTGCCCATCAGTGCCGCCTATGAGTGCCCATTAGTGCCGCCTATGAGTGCCCATCAGTGCCACTTATGAGTCCCCATCAGTGCCGCATACCAGCGCCGCCTATCAGTGCCACCTCATCGGTGCCCATCAGCACTACCTCATTGGTGTCCATCAGTGCCACCTCATCAGTGCCCATCAGTGGCGCCATATCAGTGCCCGAAATTGAAAGAGAAAACATACTTATTTACAAAAAGTTAACAGAAAAAAATAAAAATGTATTTTTTTTTCAACATTTTTAGTCTTTTATTAGTTGTTGCGCAAAAAATATAAACCGCAGAGGTGATCAAATACCACCAAAAGAAAGCTCTATTTGTGGGGAAAAAAGGACGCCAATTTTGTTTGGGAACAGTGCAGCATGACCCCGCAATTGTCATTCAAAGTGCGACAGTGCTGAAAGCTGAAAATTGGCTTGGGCGGGAAGGTGCGTAAGTGCCTGGTATGGAAGTGGTTAAAATGTTTTAAATAAGCAAATCTGTGCTTCTACCTGGAATTGAGAAAAGCCAGCACGGTTAGTCCCCGTCTACACGATGTGTGTGCAATCCTGAATTTTAGTGTGCCTGGGAAGCACAGGTGCGCAGCATCCAGTACCAATGCCTGCAGCCTGAAAATACACTGCTGCAGGGCTGAACACTGTACTGAGTACTAGAAGCGTTTCAGGCCTTTGGCGTGCAGGGACATGTGCCCAGAACTCAGGCATTCTCATTGTTTTGTATTCTAGAACCTGAAATGCCGTGTACAGACGATCGGACATTCCAACAACAAAACCGTGGATAAATTTCCAACGAATGTTGGCTCAAACTTGTCTTGCATACACATGGCCACACAAAATTCCGAACGTCAAGGACAATGTGACGTCCAACGCGTACGACGGCACTAGAAAAGTGAAGTTCAGTACCAGTCGTGTTAGAAGTTTGGTGAGAGACGATTTGCGCTTTTCAGGATCGTGCTTTTTAGTCCGTTACAGCGTGACAAATGTGCTATCTCCATTACGAACGCTAGTTTTACCAGCTTCTGTCTCGTACTTGATTCAGAGCATGCGTGGAATTTTGTGCGTCGGAATTTGCTACACACGCTTCACGATACAGGATTTTGTTGTCGGAAAATTTGAGAACCAGCTCTCAAATTTTTGTTGTCGGAAATTCCGACAGAAAAATGTCTGATGGGGCCTACAGACGGTCAGAATTTCCAACCAAAAGCTCCCATCAAACATTTTTTGTCGGAAATTCCGAGCGTGTGTTTGTGGCACAAGGATTCAGCTACTTTTAAACTTTGAATGCAGTTGCACGGTTTCGTGCACCACCACAGTGATGTTTCCATCATAAGTAAAATTGGATGCCAGAGCTACGATGCAGACAATGCTCCATGTGCCCATGTCCATACAATGTTTACAGGTGTTTGCTCTGCTGCCTGTACTTATAAATGTCTTAAAGTAACCTTTGTACCCTTGCCAACACTTTGGATGGCCAGTGTTTCCAAGAAAAGCACACTGCTTATATGCAAGTTTCATAGTAGAGGAAGAGATGTAGTAATTGTAGGATGAAGAGATTCTGAAGCCTGGAGACATCACTTCCCATGGATGGGGTGACAGGCATTGTGTCTGCATCAAAAGTTTTAAATTATGTATTGGTTAGGATGGGGACAGCATAAAGGGGCAGGATTTATGAAGTAACTGCATTTACGCTTTAAAGGGCAACTCCACCTAAAGAAGAAATAAATTGGACTTTTTGCAAGATAAATTGACAGGCTTGTCTCTTCCAACTCTCCGAAGCCCATTAAGAGTTTGTGCGACTTGATTCTTCTTAGTACAAAATAAAGAATTTGGGCCTTCAGTTGTACCTACCTAGTGTACCATACTCTTTATGGTCTTATGGGCTGACTTTTAGTTTAAGCTAGTTTTATACATGCCATATGATTAATTTTGCCATTAATAACTGGTTTTCTGTTTAGAGTCTAAACCTGAAGATTGCTTGCCTCTTGTTACTTGTGCAGCAACATTTTAAGTCGGTGGTCCTCAACCTTTTTGAAGAGCAAGGGCCACTTAAGTTATTTGGTAACCAGTCGCAGGCCACAATGAACTATGGGCTTTTACCATCCCCAAACTGCTGTCCTGAGCCCCCTATAAGGCTGCTCTCACACTGATGTTCTGCAGTTTACCCGCACTCAGTGCACCTGCAGCTTTCCTGCGGTTTATCTGTACTGTGCCATAGACTTCTATTACATCTTGCGGGTGTGCACCAAAATGCCTGCATTCAGGCATTTTAGTGTTCTTTCAGAAAGCGCACCAAACCCAGAGGATTTAATATAAATCTAACCTACAGGAAAGCCGCAGTTGCAATGCACCCACGGATCAGTGTGAAAGCAGCCTGATAACCATTGCAAAAGTATTGCTCATGTATGGCAAAACTCTATGATGCACAAACTGTGATTTTTTTTAGACCTTCCTTCACTTTCTGCATCTGGAATCGCCAGCTGTAGAAAATGTTGCTGTACCAGGGGGAGTGCATTTGATATCACTCTCTGCCTGGGACAGGAGCCAGTGCCATAGAGGAAACATCAGCTTATGCGGCTACTGCTCCCTCCACAGCTGCTCCCTCCTGCTTCCTTTACTGCTGGCTCCATCCACAACACTTATGCTCTGGGATGGTGGATCGGCAACGCGCAATCTAGGCTTGTCAACCCACCATCCCAGAGCAGGAGGTCGGGGGCCACTTCAGAGGGCTCACATTTTGGAAACCCCTGTTTTAAGTCGTCTGAGCAACTTTAGACCTGATGCAAGTATAATAGTTCTGGTATTTTGTGAAAACCAAAACACATAATAGACTCACCCATGGTCAGATAAAACCTTAAACAAGTATAAATTAAAATACTGCAGCATACCATGTTTGCACAATTCTGTATTTTGTTTCCTGGTCATTTTTTTTTTTTCTCTGTCAGTTCTGCTTTCAAAAATGGATTTGGAATATATATGTAAAAAATATTGGTACAGTGCTTATTTGTCCTCTTGGTTTGATTTTTAGTTGGACTTGATCACGGATTTGTTGGGAACACCGTCACTTGAAGCAATGAGGACGGCTTGTGAAGGCGCCAAGGCACATATACTCAGGGGTCCTCATAAACAGGTAATGCAGCCATCTGGATGATTGTACTGTACAACTGAAAATAAAAGCATCGCAAGCTGAAAACCAGCGCAGCTATACAATTAAAGTGACTGTCCTAAAACAAAAGAAAGACAATTATGAAGTGCAGGCATATAGAGGTCTGCACAAACAGCTTTATAGTGACACCAAACTCTGGTTTTGGAAACATTTTCATTCAGTATTCATTCTTAACTCAAAGTAGCTTCTGTTGCTCTAAGGCCTCGTACACACGATCAAATCTGTCTGCTGGAAACGGTCGGCCCGACCGTCCCAGCAAACAGATTCGACCGTGTGTACGGGCAAGCCGACGGATTTGGCCATCCGACAGATTTCAAAGCATGCTTTGAAATCTGTCGGCTGGGAACCCGTCCGCCCGACATGTCTGCTGGTTAGTATGCTAACCAGCAGACATGTCTTCTCGCACACGCGCCGAATGATTTCGACGCATGCGCGGATGTGTTTTACTTCCTGGTGCGGTGACGTGGCGGCGTCAACGTCACCGACACGTCAGCGCGCTGTCTGCTGGCAGGGATTTTGGTTTGCTCGTGTGTACACGCGAGCAAACCAAAATCCAAGCAGACAGATTTGTTCAAATCGGTCGGTCCGACCGATTTGAACAAATGGATTGCCTCGTGTGTACGAGGCCTTAGTCACTTCGAGATCAGAATTTTTTGCTGTGATCTGACTTTCTTCTAAAGGGTGGATTCTTCATGGGCCCACTGTATGTAGAACCAAGGCCACCCTCTCTTGGTCACTCCCAAGATGAACTAGGGACTAGGAATATTGAAATGTGTAGTGTGCATAGAGCAGAGCGGTTTACGAGCACTGCTCATTACAAACAAACGGAAGTAAAAAGGATAAGGAAAGGTTCAAGGGCTCATGGAGGACATTACAAAGAGGCAGAAAAATGCAGACAGTAACCATTTAATGCAAAATAGTTCCAAGTAGTGGTTGTGTATGGATATTTTTTGGAGAATAAGGATGTTCAGTGCCACTATCATTTAACTTCTATGATGTAGGCTCTTTACCATGTGATCAGCTGTGACCAGTCAATAACCACTTGAAGTCAATCACAAACACGTGATTTATCGGCAAGTGGATAATGATGGGGCATTTGAACTTAAAGCAGAGTTCCACCCATTTCTGTGTTTATTAAAATTCAGCAGCTACAAAAAGTGCAGCTGCTGACTTTTAATTAAGACACTCGCATGTCCCACGGTCCAGCAATGCGGCCCCCTGAAACTTTGCTTATATTCTTCTCTCCGTGGCGCCAGTATTGCAAGTGTAGGCACCTGGCTGTGACAGCTTGTGACTTTACAGCTGAGTGTGCACTGCGTATGTGTGAGTCACACTGGACATTCTGAATGGCCAGGCAATCTTCTGAGACCTGTGACGTGTCTCAGAAGATTGCACGGAGGAAGGTGGAGAGGAGAACTTCCGCTCAGCGACATGAGCAGAATTGGGAGCTGGGTACCTGTCAAAACTAGAACCCGTTGACAGTGAATGCAGAGATTTTGGTGTAAATAGTCAGACTATAAAATCAGGTTTGCTGCTATGGGCTCTGTGCTTTGCCAAGAACCCTATGAAACATTTTTGCTAGTACTTCTACCTTGCAACATTTGTGTCCAAATCCCATCCTGGACACTATCTGTATACAGTGTGCACATTCCTCCTGCATGGGGTTTCTTCCAGGTACTCAAGTTTCCTTTGACACTTCTGACGACCTCCTAGTAGGTGTTAAAGTGGTTATAACCCTAAAAAAATTTAAAAAATTGGGTCTATTCCTTTAACCACTTAAGGACCGGAAGGATTTGCCCCCTTAATGACCAAGTCATTTTTTTGCGATACGGCACGGTCGCTTTAACTGACAACTGCTTGGTCGTGTGACTTTGTACCCAAACAAATGGTGGTATTTGATCTCCTCTGTGGTTTTAGTTTTTTGCGCTATAAATAAATTAAAAAAAAATTACTTTTTGCTATAATAAATATCCCCAAAAAAATATAAAAAGTCTTCATCGGTTTAGACCAATATGTATTCTTCTACATAGTTTTCATTAAAAAATTGCAATAAGCGTCTATTAATTGGTTTACACAAATGTTATACAAAATAGGGAAAGCATTTATGGCATTTTTATTTATTTTTTACTAGTAATTCGCGGGACTGCGATGTTGTGGTGGACCGATCAGACACTTTTTTGGGAACATTGACATTAATACAGCGATCAGAGCTAAAAATAGCCACTGATTACTGTATAAATGTCACTGGAAGGGGTTGACACTAGGGGGCGATCAAGGGGTTAATTGTTCTCTAGGGAAGTGTTTCTAACTGGGGGGGTGCACTGACTGGAGGAGAGAGATCGCTGATCCTGATCACTAGGAACAGCAGATCTCTCTCTACTCCCCTGTCAGAACAGGAATATGTCTGTTTACATTGACAGATCCCCATCCTGGCTCTCTGAGGAGCGATCGTGGGTGGCCGGCGGACATTGAGGAGGTCGGCCACGTACATTGGCCCCGGCGTCGCCCCTATTGCTAATAAAGTAGCCGATGTACACCTACGGCGATTTGCGCAGCTGTGCAAACCTGCCGCCATATAATTACGGCGGCTGGTCGGCAAGCGGTTAAAGCATGCTATACAGCAGTGTGCTTGTGCTGTGTCGTGTTTTTTTTTTGTATCCATAATACCTGGCTGATCCTGCCTGGTTCTGCCCTCCCCTCTGTAAACAGACCACAGTTTATAATGGCTGTAGAGCAGGGGTGCCCAACCTTTTGAAGAGCGAGGGCCACTTAAGCACCTTGGTAACCAGTCGCAGGCCAAAATGAGCGGAGTGGACGGATGACAGGTCACGGCTACTCTATAGGCCTTCCGATCCACCCAGATGGAAGGGAACAAATGTTTTTCGGATTGGAGGTAGGCAGGCGTAAATGGACATCTGTTGCTCTGTAGAGGTGAATTGAGGGTCCCATTTGGACGGGCTGATCGCGTGAAAAAGCCCTAAGACTGCTTTCACACAGATGTGCTGCGGTTTACCCAGCTGTGTCTATCCTGAGGGTTAGCTGAACTTTGCCATAGACTCTCTGCCTGTGGCAAAAGCCGGCGCTGTAGAAGAAACATCTGTCCGCCCATACACACGATCGAATCTGTCTGCTGAAACGGTCTGTCAGACCGTTTCCAGCAGATAGATTTGATCGTGTGTACGCGGCCTAACTTTGCAAAGAAACAAGTAGTCACATCCAAGTCGCACCTATCTAAAGTTGCATCAATATTACTTTCCAAATCAGGCAAATAAAGTGAGAGAACTGCTGCTTGGTATATTATAAGCTGTCCATGTGCATTTAATATTGCCAGCCATATTTTTTTTTTTTAGGAGTATAATCTATTTCTGACATCTTTGTCCCAATGTAAAAGAGGCTAGATATAAAGGTTTGGGTTACGTAAAGTCTTTATTGCTTGACAGCAGGCATTGCCTCTGGTCAGGAAATTGACATTTAAAAACAATCGCCCGGATTCACATACATCGGCGCATATATATGTCGCCGTAGCGTATGTCTTTTACGCTACGCCGGCACAGCGTGGAGAGGCAAGCCAGCGTAGGTGGAAGTGGGCGTGATCCATGGTAATGAAGCGTGACCCCCATGCAAATGATGTGCTGAGTGCCAGACAAGTACTTAGAACGAACTGCGCATGCGTTGTATCGTGGCCCCATCCCGGTGCGCATGCTCACAATCACGTCAAAACAACTGCCTAAGATACGTCGAATCACTGCCTACGGTGTGAACATAACCTACCCCCAGCCATATTCACGTACAACGTAAACTACGTCAAATTCGACGGCTTGTGTCCATACCTTTGCATGGGTTGCGCCTCCTTTATGGGGAATAACTTTATGCCGGACGTGAAACTTACGCAAACCGCTTAGTGAGCACTAGTACGTTCGTGAATCGGCGTATCTCACTCATTTGCATATATGAATAGAAAATCAATGGGAAAGCCACATGCGTCTTGCATAAATATGCATCCACTCTACGCCGGCGTAGGCAAGTTACGTCGGTGAGATGAAGGCAGTTTTTAGGCGTATCTATGTTTGTGGGTACAGCGCACAGATTTGGCTGCGCATATTTGTACTTAAGCGGCGTATCTGGAGATACCTTGGCGTAAGTGCTGTTTTTTTAAAGTTGTTGATCACTAATCATATTTTAATTTAATAAACTTTTAAAGCAGAGAGGCAATGTATGGATGTCTAAAGGGGCCCTAAGTAGTAGTTTTTTTTATAACGTTGTCTTCTAGCTGACCTAGTTGTGCCTCTCCGTGGAATGCATCATGCTGTCACTTTCACTTATCCTGATCCGGTTCCATTAATGCTCAGACAGGACAGATAATGCAGGACATCAATTTGGCGCCTTGCCCAAATGACAATATTCCTCGCTCTGTAACCAGAAGCCTTGTCATAAGCCAAACACGGGTTATTCTGCAAACAAAAACATGGTTAGAGGGGGGAAAAAATAATCCATTTCCCAGCAGGCAAAGCAAGTCTGAGTATTACTAACCCTTAAGCCACAGTTTCCATCTGTCAGTCCTGTGGAGCTGCGAGGTAGTTACACAGACCTTCAGTAGAGGAATAGGTTCAGAGAAACCATCAGAGACAGGCAGCCTGATGTCCAGGAGAGCAATGCCTACAATTTAATCAGCGAGCACAAGAAAGTAAAAATTCAATAAACCAGTTACTTTCACTGGGACGCAAAATGGTCTGTTACTTTAGCCGATTACTGCAGCAAGCGAAAAGAAACAAGTCTATTATACATTCAAATTGAACGGGTGTATATTATAGCTGTGCGGAGCTATTACAAGAACATAAAACCTGGATAATGGGAAAACGAGAATTATGGTACTCTGCAACTGGGTTCTTAAAGCTGTTCTACATGGAGTAATAAATACATATCATTTGGTTGATTGAGCCAGCTAAATACATTTTTTACAGTAAAAATGTGCTTTTAGCATATAAGCCATATCTTTGAGTTTTCCTTAAGACCCACGGGTTCACTGAATAATGTAATGTGCTGTAGCCCAGAGCAACTGACTGGCAACAATCCTTAATTGTTTATACTGCTGAAAGGAGTGAAGATGTTCTGCTTCGTATTTATGTAAAGCTCTTAGGGACTGATTGATTAGTTGCAGTTATATTTTATCATATTCATATTTAAAGTTAGACATTTTTAATGAAAAGTATATTTTGCATCTTCCTGCTGCCCTCCTGTGCCTTCTTTTAATCCATCCCTTGCAAACCATCTGAAAAAGAATGTAGTCTACACAAGCTAACCCCTTCTCATGCCCTGTACACACGATCGGATTTTCCGTCAAAAACAAATTCTGACCGTTTGTATGCTCCATCGAACATTTTCAATAAGAATTTCCGCCAACAACGACGGAAAAAGTTCTTGTCGGAAAATGCGCGAGTCTGTATGCAATTCCGACGCGCAAAAAAAACATGCATTCTCAGAATCAAGTAGAAGAGCCACCAAACTGCCTATTGAACTTCATTGATCTCGGCTCGTCGTATGTTTTGTACGTCAGTGCGTTCTTGATGTTCGGAATTTCAGACAAGATTTGTGTGACTGTGTGTATGCAACAGAAGTTTGAGCCAACATTCCGTCAAAAAAAATCCAAGTTTTTCTTGTCGGAATTTCCGATCGTGTGTACGGAGCATCAGAGTTTAGGATAATGCCTTTAGCCTAATAAAAAACGATCTCTGCTAAATATGGAATAATATAAACCTGGGCACTTCAGATTAAGTATGTCATTTAAAAAAAAAATCATAATTGGAGGTAAACCGCATTGCAGAAAGATCACAATAGTTACACATTTGGCAGCTGAACATACTGCTCACCAGCCACTTTATTAGGTATACCTTGCTAGTACCGGGTGAATCTGCCCTAATTCTTCGTGGCATAGATTCATCAAGGTGTTGGAAACATTCCTCAGAGGTTTTTGACATGTAATGCCATGTAGAGGCGATCGTTTTTTCCGATGAAAAAAGTCAGATGGGCTTTTTTCATTAGAAAAACCGATCGTGTGTGGGCCCCATCAGACTTTTTTCCATCAGTTTAAAAAAATAGAACATGTTTTAAATTTTTCCGATGAAAAAAAAAACGATAGGAAATTCCGATCGTCTGTGTGAAAATCCACGCATGCTCAGAATCAAGTCGACGCATGCTCGGAAGCATTGAACTTCATATTTCTCGGTTCGTCGTAGTGTTTTACGTCACCGCTTTTTGGACAGTCGTAATTTAGTCTGATAGGGTGTAGGCAAGACTGATGAAAGTCCGCTTCATCGGAATTCCAACAGTAAATTCCATCAGATTTTATTTAATCGGAAATCTGATCACGTGTACACGGCATTAGTGTCACGCAGTTGCTGTAGATTTGTCGGCTGCACATCCATGATGTGCATCTCCTGTTCACCACATCTCAAAGTTGCTCTATTGGATTGAGATCTGGTGACTGTGGAGGCCATTTGAGTACAGTGAACTAATTTCATTGTCATGTTCAAGAAACCAGATAAAGATGATTTGAGCTTAGCGACATTGTAAATTATCCTGCTGGGAGTAGCCATCAGAAGATGGGTACACTGTAGTCATAAAGGGATGGACATGGTCAGCAACAATACTCTCCCGCCACCGTCTTCTTGTGCCGTCTCCTCCCACCACCGTCTTTTTGTGCCGTCTCCTCCCACCACCGTCTTCTTGTGCTGTCTCCTCCCACCACCGTCTTCTTGTGCCGTCTTCTCCCGCTGCCATTTTCTTGTGCTGATTTCTTCCTTCCTGTCGGTTCCTCCTTTGTGTTGTCGCCCGCTGTCTGGCATCTCTTATATAGCAATGGAGAGTGGCCATCCAATGACATCACCAGGAGAGCCCTCCCCTTGTGATGTCCGCTACTTTTCCTGACCTGCCAGGCTGCATGCTCAGATGCATGCTCAGATAAGGGTCTGTTTTGGTATGGATTTTGGGGGGGACCCACGCTATTTTTGAATTTTTTTACAGTCAGCAGGGAACCCCGCTGACAGCTGATTACTCATTGGTTGTTAAGGGCGTGGCGACCGGCTTCCCAGCCCCTTGCTTAGCAACCAGCTATAAACACTGTTAAAATAAAAATTGCAAAAAAAATGCTTTTTTGTACTATAAATAAAATGTACCTATATAGGCTTAAATCTGTGACTATGTGAAAATACAGTAACCCCCAGCTGCAATATAGAATTCAGCTTTTATAATTTGACTGTAGTGAACTGAGTTTTGTTCCTGTGGATTGCCTCCTTTTTGGTGTTTGCCTTGCTGGACAAGTCCATATTTGTGTTTATTTCTAATGATCTTGCTTTACCAAAAATAATACATGTCAAAAACCTTCATAACAAGGCCCTTATGGCATATTTCTCAAATCTAACTCTATATTGAAATCCATTAAAGCAGTCTTCTCTAAATCCAAGCATTCACATAGACATACTACAGTCAGCAGCACAGTAGTGACGTCCTTTGAGACTAGCAGTTAGAGGCAGAAAAGCCTAAAGCTGGCCATAGATGGATTGAAATTTGTCCAGTTCAGCAGGGACCAGCCAAACTTTCATACATGGCCATACCAGTTTGTGAGAAGTCGATCTAATGATCAACTATCAGTGTATTCTGACAGCGGAAAAGTTCCTGCTGTCAGAATATGGTAACACAGCAGAGAAGACCTTGCTTGTGTGGATGAGGGAATCCAACTGGCTCATTGGGGGGAAAAAAACGTAATCTATGTTGGCCTTAGGCTTATACCTCAGATATACAGCTCTAAGGCTGTAGGCACAGCTGCCCGATCACTTCCACAACCACTGCAACATACCAATCCCTTTATTCTTCACTTGATTAGCTGCAGGGGAGGCATATAGGGCTAGATTCAGGTAGATGAGCATAACTTTGTGCGGGCGAAGCGTATCCTATTTACACTACGCCTCCGCAACTTTTTAAGGCAAGTGCTGTATTCACAAAGCACTTGCTCCGTAAGTTGCGGCGGCGTAGCGTAAATGGGCTGGCGTATCCGCGCGTAATTAAAATAGGGCAGGTAGGGGGCGTGTTGTATTTAAATTATCCCTGACCCCACGTAAATGACGCGCCGAACGAACTGCGTATTCACCGGCCGTGAACGTATCCCAGTATGCATGCTCCAAATCATGTCGCAAATAGTCAATGAAAACGACGTGAACGTAACTTATGCCGACGCACAATACGACGCTGTCCCGACGTCCATACTCAACATTGGCTGCGCCTGCTATAGCAGGGGTAACTTTACGCCAGACTTACGCTTACGCAAACGACGTAAAAAAATACGCTACATTCGTGAATTGGCGTATCTAGCTCATTTGCATATTCAACGCGTAAATCGACGGAAACGCCACCTAGCGGCCAGTGTAAATATGCAACTTAGATACGACGACGTAAGAGACTTACGCCGGTCGGATCTAACACAAATCTATATGGAACTGATTCTAAGAATCAGGCGCATAGATACGACCCCACTCGCTCAGAGTTACGATGGCGTATACGCCGGCGTAACTCATTGCTGAATCTAGACCTTAGTGTCTAAGGCCGCGTACACACCACTAAATAAATCCGATCAAATCGGTCTGACAGACCGTTTTGATCGGATTTGTCTGCTGGGCTATATTGGTTTGATCGTGTACACACGATCAAACCAAAATCCCCGCCGGCAGACAGTGCGGTGACGTTGCGGTGACGTTGACGCCGCCACGTCACCAGGAAGTGTTAGTGTACTAACCAGCAGACATGTCGGACGGACGGTTTCCCAGCAGACAGATTTTAAAGCATGCTTTAAAATTCGTCTGCTGGAAAAACCTGTCTGTCTGCCCGTACACACGATTGAATTTGTCTGCTGAAACGGATAAATTCGATCATGTGTACATGGCCTAACAGACCCCTGATATCTCATTAAAGAGAACCCATCACTCCATAAACGCTTCCACATAGGGGACTCAGCAGTCTTTCGATAGCAAAAAAATTAAATGTAAAAAAATATTTTAGTGTGCCGCGGCCCTGTGTTGTCGCTTACATGCACGTACAAATGTAAATTTGTGTGTCAGGTGCTGCTGCATTTAAAAATATTTGTTGCAATACACCTATTGAAGTAGAGTACCAGCTAAAGCCTAACTAGTCTTAAAAATGGTCCCTCCCCCTCCAAACACCCTTAACTAACCAGTCATGTGATCACTGTGTCAGCTATCAGCGGCTGCAGGGGACTAGGGAAAGCGCTCCAACAATGGCTGGGGTTCCCATGGTGCTGCCGTTGCTAGCAGTCTCTCCTCTCCCCCAGCCGTCTCTGGCTGACGCAGAGAACACAATGTTGTGTACCAAAAGTTTGATGCTCCTTCACAGGCGTGCCCAATTTTAAAGCTTGACACGTGTATCTATCTACCCGACACAACCTCCTCTTTTTTTATATTTTACAAAAAAATGGGTAATATATTGTTTGTGTGCACAGATTCATTTTACTGATTTGGCAAACACATGCACTAATGTCTTTTGACCTAAAAAAAAATGCAATTATACCACTATTTTATTCTCCAGTGTTTCTGCTCAGAAAATGTTTGGGGGGGGAGGGGGGGGGTTGAACTCAATCTTCAGGCCTAAAATGTGTATTTTAACGTGTGAAATAAATGCAAAAACTGTCTGCAAGAGGGTTCAAGCCCTTTTTCGTTATTTTCTGCATTTTTAGTGAACACAGTTGACCAGAGTTTTATCGCTTACAGCCATTATTATTTTTTTTGGGACATTTTATATTGCATTTTATATCACAATCCCCAGCCTGTCCTAAAGTTTAATTACTTTAATACATTCAAAGCTGCCTCTAGATGAAAAGGTCCCAGCAGTGTACTGATGGTGGTTATACACAGTTCACAGGTTCATTCACGGCTTCAAGGTTGAGATAAATGTTCGCTAGTTATAAATTCATAAAAATCCACTCTGCATACACTCATGCACATGGATCTACTCCAGCACTAAGATCTCGTATCCTCTACCAGCATGATTAAACCTACCCTTTTGTCTGATCTCGCCGGCTGCTCCTAAGAGTTGTTTTTAAATATTGTTATGGTTTTAATATGTTTGAATGATATAAAGAGGCAATAATAGTGTGTTGATATAGACCTAAAAGTAACCCCTCTAACAATCCAGAGAGTAGTTATATATGGACAGCAGGAAGATTTAAAAAGAAAAAAACACTTTAGTTATTAAAAACATACTAATAGTGGCCATTTTCATTGCTGATTGCATTCTCGCTTAGAACATAAAATACAACACAACAATAATATATTTTAAAAGCAACTACATTTTACTTGATGTAAACTTCTAATCTCCTGCACTCAGAATACAGGTATGCTGCATTTGCATGTGTTGTCAGGAGATCAGAAAAATTATCTCATCAGTCTTTTCGTGCTCCTTAAGGCCCCTTTCACATGTCTGCCTCCGTTCGTCCGTTTTTACAAGTCCGATTACGGACTTGTAATGGACGCCTATGGGGTCGCGTCCGTTAGCGGATGATGCATCCGCTAACGTCCGCAATAATCCGCGTCCGTCTGGATCCGGTTTTTCGGATGGAAGAAAACCCTATTTTTCTTCTGTCCGGCGGATCGGATGCAAACGGACAGACGGTCCCATTTCATTCGATTCCCCATAGGGGATAGCGGAGGAGAGACAGGGCAGTCCCTGCACAGTGTGCGGGGACTGCCCTGTCCGCCGACAGCTCAGCGGGACCCCCCGCTGAGCCGACGGACACACACGGAGCGGAACCGAAAAACGGACCGCTCCGTGTGAAAGAGGCCTTACCGTCCAATCAGACTGGGAGTATGTAGGTGACCGGTGTTCCTAAATTACAGCAGTGAAAATTCAGGTTAAGTACAGTAAAACCTTGGCTGGCGAGCATAATTCGTTCCAGAAACATGCTTGTAATCCAAAGCACTTGTATATCAAAGAAAATTTCCCCATAATAAATAATGGAAACTCAAAAGATTTGTTCCATAACCTTCAGTTTATAGTCCATATAAAAAGATTATAGCAATTATAGGTTGTGTAACCATAAAATGCCCATCCACAAATGGAAGCCTCCACAAGGGCATTAGAAGCAAAATCCAGCAGGAGCCACAAAGTATAAAAGAGAAGAGAGGTGCCTCTAAGTGTAGCAATAGGGTTACATTTAATGAATGTACAACATTTCGCAACTCACATGGTTGATGGTTAAAAGAGGAACAACTAAGTATGCAGGTATCCGGCGTAAAGCTGTCCACATAGACCGTCCTCCCCACCGCCGGCTCTTACCGCGGTCAGTCTGCAATTGTGACCGGGAAGACTACCCTGCAGTAGAGCATTTTGAAAGCGAGGCTTAAACCGCTCGTGGAAATTATGACATTAATGGTGGTGATGAGGATGGTCTATGTGGGCAGCTTTACCCTGGATGCCTACATACTTAGATGTGCCAGATTTAATCCTCAACCATGTGAGTTGCTAAATGTTGTACCTTCATTAGATGTAACCATATTTCTACACTTAGAGGTGCCTCTCTTCTCTTTTATACCCAGTTGTGGCGTGACGCTACTCTTAGGCCCCTTTCACATTGAGGCGTGGAGCCGCGGTGACGGTATAGCCGCGCTATTTGTAGCGCCGCTATACCGTCGTGTTTACCGCGATATTCGGGCGCTAGCGGTGAGGTTTTAACCCCCGCTAGCGGCCGAAAAAGGGTTAATACCGCCCGCGTTGCGGGCGGTATTACCGCGCTATTGCCGCGGTTTCCCATTGATTCCAATGGGAAGGCGCGCTATAGGAGCGGTGAACACACCGCTCCTATACCGCGGTAAAGATGCGGCTAGCAGGACTTTTGGAGCGTTCCTGCTAGCGCACCGCTTCAGTGTGAAAGCCTTCGGGCTTTCACATTGAACACTACAGGGCATGATTTTTCATGCGGTATAGCAGCGCTATTTTTAGCGCTGTACCGCATGAAAAACGCCTCAATGTGAAAGGGGCCTTATATCAAGACACCGCTTGTACACCAAGTCAAAATTTATTTTAAAATGTTGCTTGTATTGCAAAACGCTCTCAAACCAAAGTTTGACTGTATGTTCTTTTTGTAATGTAATTTGTAATGAAATTATGCAATTTTCTTTTTATCTGGTGTAATGCCCTTAATGGTACAAAGAAAAATCCTGCTACCCCAAATTCTATTGATTCGTTTTTTTGTGTTTGTTTTGTTTTTAGAGAAGTAAATATTTGCCTAGAAGTCTTTGCTGGTATAACACAATTCTGCAAACAATACTGTAGAAGCCTCTCCCCCATAGAGACCCTGCAGAGCATGCGTCTTCTAGTAGTTGTAGACCTATGAATGCAGAGGATATTTTCCCATTTCCAATATTCTAATTATGCATGAAATACAAAGACTAGAGATTGACACTTAGATGACAGTACACAGGGCAGGGCCCTTACATAGATGCCATAGAGACTGAATCACTGCACGTACACCAGCTGATCACATTTTTATATCCTTGTAAACTGTTTGGCATTCTGCTTCTTGCATGCAGCTTCTGGGTTCATGCAAACATACAGCATAGGATTTGCAGCAATATAAATATTACAGAAACTCAGTGTTTCTTTTCAAGGGCAATTTAGGTGTAAAATATGATAAGATTCCCAGTGTGATACAGCGCCTGCATGACACTAAATTGAGAAGACAGAAGTGCAGCGTTGGCTTAGTGCGTGCATCCATCACCCAGATTGGTAATTTCAGTCAGCTTGCTAAACAGGAGAGATTTGAGGCTATTCAGCACTTTTTGTGCATAACTCAGGAATATAACCTCTCCTGTGTTTTTTTTTTTTTTGTTTTCTACAGCCATCTCTTCCTGTCCTGTACACACTGTCCAGCCAGGCCACTCATGAAGCTGTTCATCTACTTTGCAGGATGTTAGTCTTTGATCCAGTAAGTAAAGTGTTTTTTTTGTTTTTTTTGTTCCGCCACCTTTCTTCTGCCAGATGTGTTGCTTAATGTATTCTTTAGAGGAAATATTTGTATTCATTGCTGTATGTGATATGAATTTACACAGAATTGTCAGTGTGCCGCCTTCAGCACTCAGCTTTTGTGTAGAAGCATCTAAAGTGGCACTCATAAATCCTGTAGCTTAAGGAGTTCATGGTTGGGCAACTAACTACCAGCCTGCCATCTGTCAAGGAGCTTGTGTGACCTGTTCTTTCTGTGACTGAAGATGGGCACAGTACCCTGACATGCATGACTTGTTAGGAGCTATGGACATAGTGGGGGGAAAAAATCTTTCATAAACATGCACAGCCATTTTATCCAAACATGCAGGTTTATGCTTAGAACAGACAACCCCAGTGCTAGCTTTATCTATGGGACAAAGTAGCATTTTTTTTTTAGCCTGAAACCAGTTTTGCAGAGATCCAGGTGTCATCTGAGATGTGTACGCATACGTATTTAGTTGCTCCTGAAACCATACACTGTAAGCCCGACCAGGTGACAATCTCTTGATCTGTTGGAAGCCTAATGCCGCTTACACACGATCAGGCTTTTGCCCCGGCAAAATCACTTCGGCATTCCGATGGAATTCCATTGGAGAAAAATAGAACATGTTCTATATCTAAACTCCGATGGGGCTACACACAATCGGAATATCCGATGGAAGTCCGTCTGACTTTTTCCATTGGAAATTCCGATCGTGTGTATGGGGCATTAGACTGCATATTAATATCTCAAAGGAAAGAGATTGAGCATCACATTCAGTAATCATGCCATTTCTGCTCTCGTTAAATTGAGTTTATGGTCGTGGCCCTCTGACTGAGAGTGATGTGGATCACATAAACACACGACAAGACTTACAACATAAATAGACCTGAAGTGTGCCTTGGTGGTCTGGCCAGTATGCCAAGAAAAGGGGGCATACCCAAAGTAAATAATGGGTAGTTGTTGAAGAAGGATATGCTGAGAAGTGCCCTGAAAAAGGGAAGGGAGGGAGGGTGTTGAATGCGCAGACTCACGGACATGAGGTGAGCTGGGAAGAGTCGGCCCAGTGACGTGTAGTACTGCACACTGAACCGACAAAGAGCATGTGTGAGTGGGCTGCTTAAATACCCTCCTGGCTCCTCCCATAAACTCAGGCCACCATACTGGCCTTCTTATTTGTCCAACAAAAAAAAAGGGGAGTAAACGTCAAATATCTGTATCACCCACCACATGCAGTGGTCTACTTGCTAACTCCTATGTCATGTATTAAAGTGGTTGTAAACCCACTTTTTCGACTTTTACCTACAGGTAAGCCTATAATAAGGCTTACCTGTAGGTATAAAGAATATCTCCTAAACCTATACGGTTTAGGAGATATTACCCCCGCTGATTGCAGCGGCGCATGCGCAGGGGGAATCCATGGCAAAAGGACCGGCATCCGCCGGACCCTTGCCGGATTTAAATCTCCCGCGCGCACGCGCGGGAGTGACGTCATTGCCGCTCCAGCCAATCACAGCGCTGGAGCGGCGATACCCGGAAGACACGCCGAGTCAAGATGACATCTCGCTCGGCGTGCACCAGGTAAGTTCCCTACACCTCGTTCCGAGGTAAGTATTTCATAATGAGCTAATATGCGGTGCATATTAGCTCATTATGGCTTTTCCCTTGCAGGTCTAAAAAAAAATATATATATTTTTTTGCGGTTTACAACCGCTTTAAATCGGTATTAATCCCCAAAGCTGTAGCTACCCATTTTTAGATGTGGTGATTGCATTCATTTTCTTTTTTTTTTTAGGCTTTCTTGAATTTATTTTCATCTGATTATTATTTTCATCTGATTAAGCCAGCCAGCAGCCCATACATGAGTCCGTTTTTTTCCTGGTCGAATAAGAAAAACACTTATTGTGAATGGGGGAATCCTCCCTGCTGAGCTATGTGCCCTGAGAGAGGGGAAGTGTCCCTGTCACCATAAAAGGTTATCAGTTCTGCCGGCTATAGTCTGATCGAGTGGGAAAAACCCAACAGGGCGGTTGTACAGAAGTCAATTGATAGATCGATTTCTGTACAACCAGCTTGCCCATAGACTCATTAAAATTCAGCCAGAACTTAACAAATTTAATTGGTCTGTCTGGCCAGTTTTACATTCCCCCTCCCACCAGATTAACAATGCTGCTGTCTACTGTGCCCCCTGTGCTCCTTCACCTTGAGTGGAGGCACTCTAATACAGGAGTTGTGTTTACTAAGCAGTTCACCAGGTGAAAATCGAAGGAAAAAAGCCTAATGAAAATGAATGCAGTCACCACATCTAAGCATTGGTAAGCTGTCGGGAGTCGGAAGAAGGAACGCTACTGTGCTGCTTGCTGGAGCGTAATCTACTGCATTTATCTCTCTGCTTCTACTTCATTTTGTGTGTTTGTGCTTCTTACACCTCTAATGCTGCTGCTCGACTTTTCCCCCAGAAAGTCATTAGGTCACCAGTCAATTGGGGGTAGGAAGGGTTGGGGGACCTCTACCAAGATGGCATTCCCCACACAGAGACCACATGGTAAGGCAGTATTGTGGAAAGGTCAGCTGCAGGGAGACCACAGGCAATAATGGTGAACGGCTCCTTTACCGAATGTTTGCCTATTATGGGCTCCGCTTCCACTGGTCTTCTTTAGGACCAGTGAAGAGTCCTAATGCCGTGTACACACGATCGGTTCGTCTGATGGACCATTTTCATCAGACGAACCGATCGTGTGTGGGCCCCATCAGTTTTTTATCCATCGGTGAAAAAACTTAGAACCTGTTTTAAAATTATCTGATGGTTTAAAAAAACGATCGTCTGTGGGGAAATCCATCGGTTAAAAATCCACGCATGCTCAGAATCAAGTGGACGCTCGGAAGCATTGAACTTTTTCTCAGCACGTCGTTGTGTTTTACATCACTGCGTTGTGACACGATCATTTTTTTAACTGATGGTGTGTAGGCAAGACTGATGAAAGTCAGCTTCATCGGATAACTGATGAAAGGGGTCTGATAGATTTTTTTCATCGGATGAACCGATCGTGTGTACAGGGCATTAGTTAGAACCCTTGTTATACCATCGGGAGATATTCCAACTCGTTTCCCATCGTTTAATCTTCTCGCTACAGAAACAGATCAGAAGTATTACGCATGAAACGCGTCACTATCCAGAAAGTGTGATGGAGGTTCCTGGCACTTGTAGAAGTCATGCAAGGCCTTGGCTAAAGACAGCAAGCAAACTGTCCCCCATGGCCACCCCCCGGCTCTAATTTATTCATATTTACTATGTATACAGGTTTCAGATATTATGAATTGCAAATGATATTGTTACTGGAGTACATTTAATACACAATTGTTTTCATTAAATATATTATGATCAGCCTTGTTCTTGGGAAGTGATTGTTGTAGAGGACTTCTAACACAATTTACACATTCCATCCGAAAAATCATCATTAGAGTTGAGCGGACACCTGGATGTTCGGGTTCGGCCGAACTTCGGAAAAAAGTCCGGGTTCGGGACCCGAACTTGACTCCGAACCTGAACCCCATTGAAGTCAATGGGGACCCGGAATTTGACTACTAAAATGTCTCTAAAAGACTAAGTGAAAGGGCTAGAGGGCTGCAAATGGCAGCAAAATGCAGGTAAGAGCATGGCAAGTACTCTGAAAATAAATGTGGATAGGGAAGTAACTTAAAATAACATAAAATACATAAAAATAAAAATAAATCTTGACAAGCAGGAACCTTCCCCAATGATGGGACACTATTCCTCCCACTGATACCAATGATGCGGCACTATTTCTCCCACTGACACAAATGATGGGACACTATTCCTCCTGCTGATACCAATGATGGGACACTATTCCTCACACTGACACCAATGATGGGGCACTATTTCTTCCACTGACAAACATGATGGGGCACTATTCCTCCCAATGATACCAATTAGGGTTGTCCCGATACCGATACTAGTATCGGTATCGGGACCGATACTGAGCATTTGTGTGAGTACTTGTACTCGCGCAAATGCTCCCGATGCCAGATTCGATACTTTTTTTTTTTTAGAGAGCGGGTGGGGAGGGGACAGAGAGCGGAGCAGAGCAGCCCCCCCTCCGCCGCCGCCGCCGCCAATCGGATGGGTGATCTGTCTATCAAACTGCCTGGAAAAGGGGGAGGGGCTATGACGTGGTGCGGCAGGGAACACACACACGGCTATTCAAAATTAAAGCTGTATGTTCCCTGCGCTGATCATCTAGGCGGCGGGGGGGGGGGGGGGGGCTTGGCTTGGCTTTCTCTGTGGGGAGTGGGACATGGCTGCATTACTGGGGGGACATGGCTGCATTACTGGGGGGACATGGCTGCATCTCTGGGGGGGGGGGCATGGCTGCATCTCTGGGGGGGGGGACATGGCTGCATCTCTGGGAGCGACATGGCTGCATCTCTGGGAGCGACATGGCTGCATCTCTGGGGGCACATGGCTGCATCTCTGGGGGGACATGGCTGCATCTCTGGGGGGACATGGCTGCATCTCGGGGGGGACATGGCTGAATTACTGGGGGGGACATGGCTGAATTACTGGGGGGGACATGGCTGCATTACTGGGGGGGACATGGCTGCATCACTGGGGGGACATGGCTGCATCACTGGGGGGACATGGCTGCATCTCTGGGGGGACATGGCTGCATTTCTGGGGGGACATTTAAACAAAAAATATTAGTAACCGGTATCGGTGAGTACATGAAAAAAAGTATCGGTACTTGTTCTTGGTCCTAAAAAAGTGGTATCGGGACAACCCCAATACCAATGATGGGACACTATTCCTCCCACTGATACCAATGATGGGGCACTATTCCTCCCACTGACACAAATGATGGGACACTAGTCCTTCCACTGATACCAATGATTGAACACTATTCCTCCCAATAATGGGGCACTATTTCTCCCACTGACACCAATGATGGGGCACTATTTCTCCCACTGACACAAATGATGGGGCACTATTCCTCCAAATGATACCAATAATGGGACACTATTCCTCCCTCTGACACCAATGATGGGGCACTATTTCTCCCACTGACGCAAATGATGGGGCACTATTCCTCCAAATGATACCAATGATGGGACACTATTCCTCCCACTGATACCAATGGTGGGGCACTATTTCTCCCACTGATACCAATGATGGGACACTATTCCTCCCACTGATACCAATGATGGGACACTTCCTCCCACTGACACAAATGATGGGGCACTATTCCTCCCACTGATACCAATGATGGGACACTATTCCTCTCAATGATACCAATGATGGTGCACTATTCTGGTGCAATTAGATTTGTGAAGTAGGACTGACCCCTAACTAATTCTCTCCCTATAAGCACAATCGGGAACCTTTCCCTACAGTAGCTAATGCAGAGTATGTTACAGGAACATATGCAGTGCAGCTGCAATTAGATTTGTGAAGTAGGACTGACTCCTATATATTTCTCTGCCTATAACCACAATCAGGAACCTTCACCCTAAATGATCTAATGCAGAGTATCTGACAAGAAAATATGCAGTGCAGCTACAATTAGATTTGTGAAGTAGGACTGACTCCTATCTAATTCTCTCCCTATGAGAACATCAGGAACCTTTCCCTACAGTAGCTAATGCTATGTAGATCGCTGAGTATTGTAATTCAATTTCTGAAGCAGCACAATCCTATCTAAATCTGTCCCTGAGAACAGCAGCAGCCTTTCCCTACCCTATAAAGCAGAGTGATGAGCTGTGCTGTGTGCCTCTAGCTTATATAGAGGCTGGGTCACATGCTCGGTCACATGCTGCACTGGCCAATCACAGCCATGCCATTAGTAGGCATGGCTGTGATGGCTTCTAGGTCACACAAGTAAAACAAATGGCGATTGGCTGCCGTGCAGTGCGCCGTTACATAGCTGAACTCCGAACCCGAACTTTAAGCAAATTATTCGGGTTCAGGTCCAAAAAAAAACAAAGTTCGGTACGAACCCGGACTTTACAGTTCGGGTTCGCTCAACCCTAATCATCATATCATTATCAATAAAGAGGAGTGCTGGTAAGGGCCCACTTACACCTGCCCTCTCTGTTGTGTTGTCAATGCACATTACCCTAAAGAGGAACTGCAGTCTGCTCACATAATTTGTAATAAAAACCACTTTGCCATTCTGAAGCTTCCCTCCTACCACTTTGCATGTGTAAAATAAAATCAGGAAGGGGGCAAATACTTTTTCACAGCACTGTATGGGCAGGTTCTCACTTCTGTGGAGGACTTTGTTTTCCTACAGTTTTTATAACTACACCCATGTATTGAATCTTGCCTCTGCCTATCTCCCATAGAAAATAATGGAACAGGTGGATTGAAGACAAAGAGCCATAACATGTTAGTGTGCCTGTGGAAAGGGGATGAAAGGTTGTCTCCAACTCCAGCCTGGTCATTGGCCAATGAATTTGCATCATCTCATTGCGGTTTTATTGTCATCTGAACAGGGAAATGGTGTTGTCATTTTCCTGACTACAACACAGTGGAGGAGTTCAAACCACAGGACTGGTTAGGCAAAAACTACAAAGCGTTTGACAAATTAAATAGTTCACATTTATATATATTCACTGAGGATTTCGCTTTTTGCCTGGAGTAGTTATGTTTTAGGTCTATATGAAGGTAGAACACTGGGGCTGAATTCTTCCCTGCATGAAGTTTATTATGCAGAATTCAATATGAACCTGTTTGGAGGTTTGGCCGTATGAACCAATACATCACCGAGTGCAGAATGTCTAATAGATTAGTGGGACTTCAACCAGAGAATATGGAACTCTTACCTATAGCAAATCTATTTATTTATTTTTTCACTTTGTAAACTGCCCTATAATAATCTGCCATCAACTTTTCTGTTCAGCATATTTTTTAAAACTCCCTGCGCATGAATGTCTCCTATTTGCAGGTTGTTGCAGTGAGGCTGCTATGAACAAGTGAATTTGTTCCCTTTCGGAAATCTCTAGATATTGTGGTAGTCTTGGGCACTATACTCCTTTTCTATTAAAAAGTGGCACAAAAAACCATGTCAGGTTGATTCACTGTGAATACATATGTGTATTTGGCTCCCTCTTGTGGAGATGCAGCAATATTGCATGGAGAGCTACAGATATGTTGATCTTTTTTTTTTTATGTTGCAGTCTAAAAGGATATCTTCTAAAGATGCCTTGGCTCACCCATACCTGGATGAAGGTCGTCTACGATATCACACCTGTATGTGCAAATGTTGTTTCTCCACATCTACGGGCAGAGTATACACTAGTGACTTTGAACCAATAACGAATCCAAAATTTGATGACACTTTTGAGAAGAACCTTAGCTCTGTACGGCAGGTGAAAGGTGAGTTCTGTTTTTTTTTTAGCTGATTATAGTGGAGGTTAAGGCAGTTTTATATGCTGTTTTCAGAACACTTTGCCACAGCCACTTGGCTTTGTAGGTCACATTATGAAAATCTCCACCATCAGACTGATTTTGCTGTGGACAATGGTCCCTCGGCCAATTAATTCAGATTATTTGGGTATAAATACATGTATGTGGGTTCTTATAGTAATATGTAATATATTATATAATATTTATTTCATATATGCATTGGGCCAGATTCTCCAAAAATGGCGTATCTGGCGGCGTAGCGTATCGTATCGCATTTACACTACGTCTACGCAAATTACTGGAGCAAGTGCCGTATTCTCAAAGCACTTGCTCCGTAATTTTCAGCGGCATAGCGTAAATGCGGCGTCGTAAGACCGCGTAATTTAAATACTGAAGGAGGGGGCGTGCTGTATTTAAATTAAGTGCGCCCCCGCGTCAAACAAAGTGCGCATTTGCCGGCCGGGAAAAAAGCCCAGTGCGCATGCTCCAGCTCACGTCGGAAAGCGTAGTTGAAACCAACGTCAAAACAACGTGATCGTCACTTACGCAATTCCCTATTCGCGAACGACTTAGTAAAACAACGTAACCGATGGAAAAAGACAGCGCTGACCTGACGCCATACTTAACATGGCAACGACGGCACTTCGGAAACATGCCCCTCATACAGCAGGGGTAACCTTACGCGTATGCAACTACGTCGCCGCGTCGCAAAAACGTTCGGGAATCGGCGTATTAGGCTCATTTGCATAGGCAAATGAGAAAACAACCTAAAGGCCACCTAGCGGCCGGCGTTGTCATTACATCTAAGATCCGACTGTGTAATTGCTTTACACCTGTCAGATCTTTAGTGTATCTATGCGTAAGTGATTCTAAGAATCACTCGCATAGATACCCATTGAAAAAAACTGCGATACGACGGTGTATCTGAGATACACCATCGTATCTCAGCTGAGAATCTGGCCCATTGTTTTTTTATTCACATTTAACGTGCTGATGATAATGGCAGTCATTAAATAAAGAGGCAAAGGGTTATATGATCAGAATAAGTAAACAATACATGCTTCAATGTATCCTAAGTACCATTGAAGAACCCTTACTTAAATTCATGGGTTTAGTTCCGCTGGTTGTAGGGCAGGAATGTGAACTGTTTTCCCAGTTACATTCAAGGCATACCATAAATGAGAACTAGGGGTGCAACGGATCAAAAAGCTCAGGATCGGATCGATCCTCGGATCAGAGTCACAGATCAGATAATTTTTCGGATCAGCAAAAAAAAACAAGACAAATCTTCTTACACCCACCGGAGTTTTAGATTTCACAGTTATTTTCAACACAAAATGGAGCTTATGTGCTTAAATACAGTATATGTAAATTTGACGGACTGTTTACATGTTAAATTTTAAAAGCAGCAGCAAACCTGCTGACCTTACATGGTTGCTAATGTGAAAGAACACCTCTGATTTTCACATTTAACTAATTGTGAAATGTGAAAATCAGAGGTGTTCTGTCACATTAGGAAACATGTAAGGTTTGCTGCTGCTTTTAAAATTTAACATGTAAACAGTCCGTTGGATTTCCAAATACTGTATTTAAGCATATAAGCTCAGTTTTGTGTTGAAAATAACTGTGAAATCTAAAACTCTGTTGAGTGTAACCAGATGTCCACTTATCCCCTTCTCACTAGCACTACTGTGCAGGAGTGCGGGGTGTACCAAGATGGCCGCCACTCCGGAGTTAGGCCAAAGCCGGGGACTTTCCTATGGCTGAGGCTGCGGTGCGCTCCGCGGATCGCGTGGTGTGCAAATCCGAACAGGGTGACCTGTTCGGATCACGGATCGGTGACGTTTTGTTGCACCACTAATGAGAACACTCATCTGTGCTCTTGAATGCCTGGTGACATGTCAACAACATGTCATAACTGATCACATGTGCAGCACCATGAAAACTGCAGATCAAACAGAGGTTAAGATGACCGTTTCCTTAGCTGTAAAGGATAGGTGGGCTTAGTTCCACGTTAAGCTTAGAAAAACAAAGTTTTTCAAGTTGATCTGTTGCCATGCACGGCTGCTCCAGTCTTAGTAGATTCCCTGCAATGTATAAAGTAAGGTAACCGTACCAAAAACTATGTTAGTATATTTTATTGAAAATTATTGGAGGGAAATAAAGGCTGCTGAAGACACAGTTGACAATGCTAGTACAACACAAAAAAAAATGGTGCTTGCCCCTTGTTCAGTCAAAGATAGACTTACTGAACACTCCTTCCTTGGTGCACTCCCTTCCCAGGCAGGGCCTCCAACACACTGACAGGTGCATGGCTGAGGAATTTTGTAGTGCAGTGGGTGGAGCCTGATGGTGCCCAGTTCCTCATGAGGTCCACCTTTACTGTTGTTGGCACATATGTCCATAGCCACAATTCAGTCAAATAGCAGCTTTCAAATCTGCCTTGCGCCATTCAAGTGTCAGTCAACAGTAAGGCAGACCTGATCAGGAACTAGTCACTAGTTTCCATTAGGCACTTCCCACTTGCAGGTGCTGCAGATGTGGGGACTTGTCATGTCTGCCTCCTGTCAGGTAGTTTCCCAAATATGAGCATTACCATGTTTGGGTAAAAACATCACCAGTATCCCTTTCCCCTTTGTTTACTCTCAGCTTTGGTCTGGGGTATCCCAGCCGACAACTGAATGGGGCGGACACTACAGGCCTGTGTTCGTGACCTCTTACCAGTACAGATGTACCCCATTCTGAGAACTGATGAACCTCTCTAAGAATTACCAGAATTTGGTACATACGTTGGTAATGTTGTGGGAACTGGTGCAAATGGTTGCCCTAATTAGGCACAGATTGTCCTAAAACAGTCATCACTAAATGGTGGGCCGAGTTAATGTTCTGTCCAGACTGGCCGTTGTCGCCATTTAGGATCTGCTTTTTTTCCCCTCTCATCCACCACTAGTTATCTTGTCTTTGCAGATCTGACATCGGAAGAGCCACACAACAATGAACTGAGGGCGGGGGCTGGCCCAGAGTACTGATTGGTTGCTAGAACCGTCATGCAACCAGTTCCTGCCTTCCGTCCATCGCTTTGCTGCACTTCTGATGTCAGTTGCTTCCTAAGTCTGCTGCTGTGCCTCCTGCCCTTCACCCTGTGTAAGGTATGACAGGGAAGTGGACACAGTTACTGTTATGAAGGACAGAGGAAGCTGGGCGTGATGTAAGGGGGGGAGATATAAAAGGGAGACCGGGCAGGAACATGAAGGAAGTGATAAAAAGACGGTGACAACAGGATTGTGAAGGGAGTGCTATAAAGAGGGTGAGGACAGGAATGGGAAGGGCGTGCTATAAATGGGGTGAGGACAGAAATGTGAAGGGGTGCTATAAAGGGGGTGAGCACAGGAATGTTAAGGGGGTGCGATAAAGGGGGTGAGGACAGGAATGTGAAGAGGGGGTGCTATAAAGGGGGTGAGGACAGGAATGTGAAGGGAATGATATGAAGGGGAGCTGGGAACTGCAATTTGAAGTAGGAAGGTGAGAGGACTTTGGATCACTGAGCAACAGACCAGGTCTGTTTTCTTTATCGTACATCACGGGACACAGAGCACATAGCCATTACATATGGGTTATATGGGTACCTTCAGGTGTGGACACTGGTGTAATCAACTTCACAGGAAGTTCCTCCCTATATAACCCCCTCCCACTGAGAGTGCTTCAGTTTTTTCGCCAGTGTCTTAGGTGTTGGTCACGTCTAGCTGTCCCTCGGAGGTCTCGGGACCCAGGATAGCTAGCCGGATCCGTCCGAAGTGCTTCAAAGCCAAGGTGTACGGTACCCGGGCCCTGCCTGCGTGGGGTGTTGCCTATAATGCCTCTCCTTGGAGGGCTGGATTCTGGGCTCCAGTGCCTTGGTCTCTCCCAGGACTAAACGCTACTGATGCCAGGATGCTATATAGGTCCAGGGGTGTGGGTTCCTTAAACACAGGACCCCGGTCCCTGAAGGTCCGAGACAATACCCACGGAGATGGGAGAAGATTGGGCCTCTTGCAGTTTGCAATACCCTGCGGCGTGGAGCAGGTAAGAGGGAACCTGCGGGACTTGGTTCGACAGTAGGTATCCCCCTGGGGGTTCTGGGTTGGCTAATGGTATGCTTGTGCATCAGCCACTATCTCCACTATGTCTTTTTAGGCAGGATGGGATGTACTAATGTTTACCCAGATAACATGTAGATATATGTATACTTGTTTAAGATATATATTTGCTACTCACCCCAGGTCTGCCTGTTAGCATTTGATACTGCAGCCCCACGTACTATAAAGAGGGAATTGCTGGTGAAAACTCCTGTTTCTTAGGAAGCCTATGGGGACAGCTTCCTCTCTGTGTGCACTATAGTAAGGATTAGTGCTTACCTGGTGTCTGTTGGTGCTGCTGGCGCTGGTCCATGTTTTTTCTCTGCTCTCTGCTTCCTCCATGTTGTTCAGTGTGGGGGGGGGGTGCGCGCGCGTGGGCGCGTGCACGCCGCCTTTTATAGCGTCGGCGTGCGTTGGGGGGGCGGGCCAGCAGCGTCAGGGTCAGTTAAAAGTAAAACGTTTCTCTCTGGCTGGTCTTTTCCCTCCTGGAAGCAGAGGAAGGACAACACAGAGCGCGCAGCTGGGTCTTTTGGCCACAGTGACACCCAGTGGCGGTTTGTGGATCTTCAGGTCTAGGACTTAGTTCCACTATTGACCAGAAAAAAAAAAAAAAAAGAGTTTTTTTTGCTTAAAGGGACTCAGCCTTAGATCCAGCAGTATCTGAGTCAACCTTGGACTCCGGCTAACGGGCATTGGTGTTGCAATACTCACAGGTTTTCCTCAGTATTGCCACCTCCCAGGCGGGTTAAAAAAAAAATATACATATATTTTTTTTTTGGAAAAAAAAAAATATATATATATATATATATATATATATATATATATACAAATTTTTTCATTTGCCTCAGCCTGTTCTCATATTAATTACTCCTAGCTACAACAGTCAGGTGTTGGCTATAGGGGTGACTCAAGGTTGTGCAATGGCTCCAAAGGGATCAGGACCAGCCAAGGCTGCAAAAGGTGCCAAGAAACAAAAGGGGTCTCCATCGGGGTCAGAGGATTTGGGCCAGGCTTCAACGGCCCCACCCTCACCAGTTAGACCACCGAGTAGCATAGTACAAGAGCCATTGGGGGTGCTGGGGGCAGAGGCGGCCCCCGATCCACCCATTCCCGTTTACGTAACGGAAGAAATGCTAGCGACCACCCTGGGTGGGCTAGAGAAAAGGTTAACTGCTTTGTTTGCCCGCCCTTTGCCAAGTAGCAAACGGGCTAGATCCCCCTCACCTAGTTTGGTGTTTTCAGATGCGGAGGTCTCCTCTTCGGAGGAACGGGACCCACAAGGGGATCAAGCAGACCCAAGTCCCGACGGTTCAGACATGGAGGGTTCCACTGTAGATGAATATTTTTCGGCCTCTCAAGCGGAGAGCCTGTGGATCCAGTCTTTGACCGATATGGTTCGCACTGCTTTGAAACTTCCAGTGCCAGAACTAGTAGCCCCTGTGGTATCCTCATTGGGTTCTTTAAAGGCTCCATTAACTTGTGTGTCTTTTCCGATTCACCCCCTTCGGCGGAGCGTGATTTACCAGGATTGGGCTCGACCTGATAGGATCTTTATCCCTCCTAAGAGGTTCTCTATTCTCTATCCTATGGAAGAGGAATTTTTAAAGAAATGGGCACTCCCCACAGTGGACGCGGCCATTTCCTGCGTGAATAAATCCCTGACCTGTCCGGTTGAAAATGTCCAGATGTTCAAGGATCCGGTCGACAAAAAATTAGAGACCCTACTGAAGGCTTCTTTCACCACAGTGGGTGCCATGGTTCAGCCAGCGGTGGCAGCCATTGGCGTTTGTCAGGCCTTAAAGGATCAGGCAAAACAGATATTAAAGGACATGCCGGCTCAGCAAACTCGTGAATTAGCAGATTTCCCTAGGGCTCTCTGCTTTGCAGTAGATGCTATTAAGGACTCCATCCAACAGGCATCCCGGTTATCTCTGCTGGTGGTTTACATGCGTCGTCTTTTGTGGCTAAAGAACTGGTCAGCAGAGGCACCCTGCAAAAAGCTTTTAGCAGGGTTTCCCTTTCATGGGGGAAGACTATTCGGTGAAGACCTAGATAAATATATCCAAACCATATCAAGTGGTAAAAGTTCTTCCTTACCGGTCAAGAAACAACCGCGTGGGCCCGCATTTAAACGACAGGCCTTTGCAGGCTCGGCCCCTTCGACTTCCCGTCAGTATCGACGGCCTCCCGGGCGTTCAGCAGTTAATAGCCGCCCACAGGGACAAGCCGCGGCAAACAAGAGGCCCTGGTCTCGCAAGCCGGCTAAACCAGTCATCAAGTCAGATTCATGAAGGGGCGCCCCCACTCTCTTAGGTGGGGGGAAGACTTCAGTTTTTCTCCGAAGTCTGGAAGGCCAGAATTCCCGACTCTTGGGTTCGGTCCGTGGTAGCCACAGGCTACAAACTAGAGTTTCGAGAAATCCCCCCTCCTCATTTTCAGGGGTCAAGTCTTCCAAGCGACCCGTTAAAGAGGGCCTCTCTCGTAAAGGCGTTGGATCGCCTCTTGCTCCAAGGAGTAATTGTAGAAGTACCAACCCAAGAATGGGGTCTGGGATTCTACTCCAACCTTTTTATTATACCAAAACCCAATGGCGACGTCAGGCCTATCCTAGACCTCAAACGCCTAAATCGCTTTCTAAAGATTCAGACCTTTCGTATGGATTCCATACGTTCAGTGACAGCCAGCCTGCATCAAGGCGACTTTCTAGCATCTATAGACATAAAGGATGCATATCTGCATGTGCCGATCTACCCAGCACATCACAAGTTTCTTCGTTTTATGATAGATCAAAGTCATTTCCAGTTCGTAGCCCTCCCTTTCGGGTTGGCAACAGCTCCGCGGGTATTCACAAAGGTGTTAGCCCCGGTGCTAGCCGTCCTAAGGACAGAAGGCATTTTGGTCCTGGCATACCTGGACGATCTCCTGGTTATCGACAGATCAGCTTCCAACCTCAATCATGCAGTAGTCCGCACAGTTCGGCATCTACAAGAATTCGGGTGGGTTGTGAACCAAGGAAAATCGAGGTTGCAACCCACAAGACAGTTGGAATATCTAGGCCTTCGGTTAGATACAGAATGCCAGAGGATATTTTTACCTCAAGAAAAGATCAGGTCATTGACTCAAACAATTCAAATAGTCCTAGGCAAAAAGAGGCCGACTATTCGCCTATGCATGCGACTGCTGGGAAAGATGGTAGCCGCCTTCGAAGCAGTGCCCTATGCCCAGATCCATACCAGAGTTCTCCAGGCAGCTATTCTCTCTGCTTGGAACAGGTCCATACAGGCATTAGACCGTCCATTAGGTCTTTCCCCAGGAGTCAGGCGCAGCCTGTACTGGTGGCTGGTCCCTCAAAAATTGTCAAAAGGGAAAACCTTCACGTGGAAAATAGTAACCACAGATGCCAGCCTAACAGGTTGGGGGGCAATCTTAGGAAAACGGACCCAGCAGGGACAGTGGTCAGAGGCAGAAAGTCTGCTCCCCATCAATGTCCTAGAGATCAGAGCTGCTCGGTTGGCCCTGGTCGCCTGGACTCTCCCCCTGCAGGGTCTGCCAGTAAGGATACAGTCCGACAATGCCACGGCGGTGGCATACATAAACCACCAGGGGGGCACAAGGAGCCTAGCGGCTCAAAGGGAAGTAAACCTGATTTTCTCATGGGCCGAAGCCCATGTACCCTGCATCTCAGCAGTGTTCATCCCAGGGATAGACAATTCTCAAGCAGATTTTTTGAGTCGTCAACAGTTACTCCCGGGAGAGTGGTCTCTTCACCCCCAGGTATTCCAAGAGATTTGCCAAAGATTCGGAGTTCCCGATGTGGACATCATGGCAACAAGATTCAACAAGAAATTGGACAAATTCGTATCCCGAGCCAGGGACCCCTCGGCCTACGGGACCGATGCGTTGGTTTGCCCCTGGCACCAGTTTTCTCTCCTGTATGCATTCCCTCCACTACAGATGATTCCCCGCCTTCTACGAAGGATCAGGGTGGAGCGCAGGCCGGTGATCCTGGTGGCCCCAGCCTGGCCCAGAAGGGCTTGGTACGCACTCATAGTGAGGATGTCAGTAGGGGCACCGTGGCCACTCCCCCTGCGCCCAGATCTGCTGTCTCAGGGCCCGATCTACCACCCTGCTTCACAGCAGCTAAATTTGATGGCTTGGCGGCTGAATCCCTAATTCTTAAGGGCAGAGGCCTCTCAGCCCAAGTCATATCTACGTTAATTCAGGCTAGAAAGCCAGTCTCTAGAAATATCTATTACAGAGTCTGGAGGACCTATGTGGAGTGGTGCGAGTCTCAAGGAGGGCATCCTCGCAAGTTTTTTATTGACAGGATCTTGCGATTCCTCCAGGTTGGCGTTGACAAGGGGTTGGCTCTTAGTACTCTAAAGGGGCAGGTGTCTGCCTTATCGATATGGTTTCAAAGGCCTTTGGCCACGCATTCGCTTGTGAAAACCTTCTTGCAGGGGGTCTTGCATGTGAATCCCCCTATTAGAGCTCCCCTCTGCCCCTGGAATTTAAATCTGGTCTTGTCAGCTTTACAAAAGCAGCCGTTTGAACCTCTGACAGAAATCCCTCTTGTGCTGCTAACCCGAAAGTTGGTTTTCTTGGTGGCTATGGCTTCGGCCAGAAGGGTCTCCGAGCTGGCAGCCTTGTCATGCAGGGAGCCATACCTGATTCTGCATAAGGACAGAGTGGTTCTGCGGCCTCAACCTTCTTTCCTTCCTAAGGTCATATCCAGTTTTCACTTGAATCAGGACCTAGTCCTACCATCCTTCTTTCCTACTCCCCAGTCCAGAGAGGAAAGACTGCTTCATACTTTGGACGTGGTCCGAGCCATGAGGGTTTATCTCAAGGCTACAGAGAAGATTCGGAAAACAGATGTGCTTTTCGTTCTTCCGGATGGCCCCAAGAAGGGTCAGCCGGCTGCCAAGTCTTCCTTGGCTAGGTGGATTAAGCAGCTGATTTTTCAGGCCTATGGTCTGAAGCGCGTTCCACCTCCCTTATCAGTTAAAGCCCATTCTACGAGGGCCATGAGTGCCTCTTGGGCGGCACACCATCAGATCTCTATAGCACAGGTTTGCAAAGCGGCAACCTGGTCTTCCGTACATACGTTTACTAAATTTTATAAGTTGGACGTCACAAAGGCTACGGACGCAGCATTTGGGAAGGCGGTCCTACGGGCAGCAGTATAGAATCCTCTGGCCCGGTTCACGCCCCCTTTTTTTCTGTTGGTGGAGCTATTTTACCTCCTGATAATGTTTTTTTGTTTGGCTATTTTTGGCCTTACGGTCTCCCTCCCTTCATGGAGCATTGCTTTGGGACATCCCATATGTAATGGCTATGCGCTCTGTGTCCCGTGATGTACGATAAAGAAAAAAGGATTTTTAATAAACAGCTTACCTGTAAAATCCTTTTCTTGAAGTACATCACGGGACACAGAGCTCCCACCCCTCTTTTGGGGAACATTGTGTAACCTCTGAGAAATTGCTTGCTACAAAACTGAAGCACTCTCAGTGGGAGGGGGTTATATAGGGAGGAACTTCCTGTGAAGTTGATTACACCAGTGTCCACACCTGAAGGTACCCATATAACCCATATGTAATGGCTATGCGCTCTGTGTCCCGTGATGTACTTCAAGAAAAGGATTTTACAGGTAAGCTGTTTATTAAAAATCCTTTTTTCTTTTAGCCCAGGTAAGACACTTCTGACGTTGTTTGTTGTTCAGGAGTGGCTTGACAAGAGGAATACAACATTTGAAGCCCATGTCCAGGATCCTACTGTGTGTAGTGGCTCTTGATGCACTGACTCCAGCCTCAGTCCACTCCTTGTGAAAGTCCCCAACACTTTTGAATGGCCTTTTGCTGACAATCCTCTCCAGGCTGCGGTCATCCCTTCCACATAACTTTCTATTAATGTGCTTTGATACAGCACTTTGGGAACATCTAACTTCTTTTTCAATTACATTTTGAGGCTTTCCCTCTTTTTGTAGGGTGTCAATGATGGTTTTCTGCACAACTGTCAGGTCAGAAGTCTTTCCCATTATTGTGATTCCTACTGAAACAGACTGAGAAATCATTTAAAAGCTTAGGAACCATTTGCAGGTGTTATGGCTTAATTAGCTGATTACAGTGGGATACTTTAAGCCTAGATTAAAACATTGCACCAATATTCAATTTTTCTGAGATTGTGGATTTGGGGTTTACATGAGCTGTAAGCCATAATCATCACAGTTATGACAAATCACAGCTTGAACTATCTTACTTTGCATGTAACAAGTCTATCTCTCATATATTAGTTTCACCTTTTAAGTTGCATTAGTGAAATAAATGAACTTTTGCACGATATTCAAGTTTTCGAGTTTCACCTGTATGATTCGGACCTCGACTTGAAGAAAACTTTACTGACTGGGCTTTTCATAAATTTTAATTCAACACCCATTTCCTAAAAAAAAGACTACCACCAGAAAATCTTTGCAAATGCTTTATTGAATTCCCCCCAATTCATTGTCTGTAATGTAAGGTTTTATTAATTATGGTTAATACTGTGACTCTGACCTGACCATCAAAAGGAAGGCTGGCTTACTGCAGTGGCATTGTTTATTTGTACTTTTCAACTTCCTTATATATACATAATACAAAGAGTTTTGGGCTGAGTTGTATAGTTTATATAAACCAACACTTATTTTGTTTGTTAGTGTAAGGAAGAATTTCTTCTTCTGTCAACTTTTTTTTATTTTCTCCGTCTCTACTGCGGAAATTCACCCTCTTTTTTTTAAATCAGGCTCCTAAAAAAATGCAATTTTGTTTTTTTTACCCGCAAGTTGTAAAGTCAAACGTTTTTTTATCTCAAAGGAGAAGTATGGGAATCAGTGTCCCCCCCATCGTACTTACCTAGGTGGATGCAGCATTGTCTGATGCTGCGTCTGTCCCCCAGCATCTGCACAGAGAACCAAGAGATCGAACACCGCCAACGGCTTGGTTCTATTGGCTCCCCGAGTAATCAGCAGCTCTGCTCCTCCTCACTAACTGGAGCACTGAGCTGTGGAGGGGCGACTTGCTGAGAGCTTAAGATGGGCATCAGTCCAGGCATCGGATCCAGACTTCCAGAGTCAGGATGACTCGGTGCCTGTACTGATCTGTGTGACGTCACAGGAGTGGAAAAAAGAATTGCACTCCTGTGACCCATAGGGAAGCCCAGCCAAACAAGTTCAGACTGGACTTCTACTTTAATGCATTAAGATAAAAAACCTTCTGTGTGTAATGGCCGCCCTAGCACCCCCTAATACTTACCTGAGCCCCATCCCTCTCCAGCGATGTCCACGAGTGCCACGGCCATCAGGGATTCTACTCATAATTGACCAAGATGCAACAGCGCCATTGTCTCATGCTGCTGTCAGTCAGCTAATCAGGTGAGATAGGGGGCAGGGCCGCACTGGGGCTCTGTGTTTGAATGGTCATACGGAGCTGTAACTTGGCTTGGGTGCCCCCTTGGCAAGATGCATGCTGTGGGAGCACTCAACAGGAGGGAGGGGCCAGGAGACCTGAAGAGGGACCCGAGAATAGAAGGATCTGGGCTGCTTTGTGCAAAAACCAACTGCACAGAGCAGGTAAGAATAACATGTTTTTTTTTAGCAAAAAAAAAAAGACTTTATACTCACTTTAAAGGTGGACTTATCCTTTAAAGGATCACTAAAGGAAAAAAAAATTTTTGCTGAAATGACTGTTTACAGGGTATAGAGACATAAAAGTTAACTGATTCCTTTTAACCACTTGACCACTGGGCACTTAAACCCCCTTAATAACCAGACCAATTTTTAGCTTTCGGTGCTCTCACAGTTTGAATGACAATAACTCAATGACAATAACAATGTCATACAACACTGTAACCAAATCAAATTTTTGTCCTTTTTTCCCCACACATAGAGCTTTCTTTTGGTGGTATTTGATCACCTCTGCTGTTTTTTTTTTTTTTTTTTTGCTATAAATGAAAAAAGAACAATATTTTGCAAAAAATAATAATTTTTCTTCATTTCTATTATAACATTTTGCAAAAAAGTATTTTTTCTTCATAAATTTGGCCTAAAATGTATACTGCTACATATCTTTGGTAAAAAAAAAAAAAAAAATGTTGGATATTATTTAGTCTGGGTGAAAGTTATGGTACCAATTACTGAAAATTGATCAATTTTATCACATCTGATGTACTGACAGCCCCTCTCGTTTCTTGAGACCATAACATGCCAGAAAAGTACAAATACCCCCCAAATGACCCCTTTTTGTCACCCTTCAAAGTTGCTCACGCTTGTGGAATGGCGCCAAACTTCAGTACTTAAAAATTCCCATAGGCGTCGCTTTAAATATTTTTACTGGTTACATGTTTGAGTTACAGAGGAGGTCTAGGGCCAAAATTATTGCTCTCGCTCTAACGTTCGCAGAGATACCTCACATGTGTGGTTTGAACACCGTTTTCAAATGGGGGTGGGACTTGCGTATGCATTCGCTTCTGCATGCGAGCTCACGGGGACAGGGGCGCTGTATGCCCAGAGTATTGCAGAGTATGCCCAGAGTATTGCGGAGTATATGCCCAGAGTATTGCGGAGTATATGCCCAGAGTATTGCGGAGTATATGCCCAGAGTATTGCGGAGTATATGCCCAGAGTATTGCGGAGTATATGCCCAGAGTATTGCGGAGTATATGCCCAGAGTATTGCGGAGTATATGCCCAGAGTATTGCGGAGTATATGCCCAGAGTATTGCGGAGTATATGCCCAGAGTATTGCAGAGTATATGCCCAGAGTATTGCAGAGTATATGCCCAGAGTATTGCAGAGTATATGCAGCAGGGAGGGATGGATGGATGGATGGATGGATCTGTGACTACATTTGTCACAGATCCAGCCCACAGCACTGGCGCTGCCATCCGCTCCCTCCCCTTTCCTCTCACACTGTACCGATGGTACAGAGAGGAGAGGGAGGAACCGGCGTCAGCACATGACGCCGGTTTGTTTACAAGTGATCGCTCCGTCATTGGACGGAGCGTTCACGTGGTAAACCGCCGATATCAGCGGCGATTTACCGTGATCCGTGATGCGCCGCGTCCTCTGGACCCGGCGGTCACGGATGCTCCCGTGTGTGCGCCTCAGGAGGCGCGCAGGAGCGCGATTCTAAGAAGCCGTTAATTAACGGCCAGTTAGAATTGAGCAACCGCCCTGTAGCCGTACTTTCTCTATAGGGCGGTTGCAAAGTGGCTAAAAATGATTAAAAATAGATAAAAATCAATCATATAATATGCCTCTAGTTTCACTTTCGTTTTTAAAAAGGTTTTGTGTTTATGTTTAGTAGAGAGAGAGACAGAACAAAAACAAACAAATCCAGGGCAGTGTTTTGTTTTTAAATTGAATCCCAGGGCAGTGTTTTGTTTTTAAAATTAATCTGATTGGGTCTGAGGACACAGCTTGGACCACAGTGAAAAGCTGCCATGAGATTTTTCATAAGGAGCCAGACAAGCAGGAAGTGTGGAGATCAGAGAAGTATTACAGCTACTTCAAAGCAAAAACGAACAATGAGAACATAAAAACAGCACTGCATTAAGGTAAAGGAAGCTATTTAGCTAAAAAAAAAAAAATTCCTTTAGTGATCCTTTAAGTAATCAGACAATATCTTACAGTCTTCAAATGGCTATACCTGTTTGGTGTATATCAATAATACCTCCAAGCACGCTGTCTGCTGACCTCCAGAAGGGAGATGTTAGCAAAAAACAAGCCTGATGTTGTCCAAATTTAGGTATGATTGTGTGGTTTGGGGTCAAGGCTTAAAGTGTATGTCTAGCCAAGATTTTTACAGGACAACTGTTTGGTGACAGCTAAGAGGGAAATGTTACCTTTCTGTAGAGCTTTCCACTTGGCATTACAAGAGCACTTGGTAGTGCAGTCGCTGTAGATCTGAGGGGAAGCTCTGCTGATTTTATCATCCAATCATCTGCAAGCAAAGATGCTGTTTTTGATTTTCCTTGCATGTCCCCCTCAGATCTAAAGCGACTACACTTCAAAGTGCACTTGTAGTGAAAAGTGGGATTTGCCTTTAGTAAATCAACCCTTTTGACTCCAGTGTACCCCACCCCATTGGGGAGATTTTTATTTGCTTCTTGTGCCGTTAATTGACCAGGAAAATTTCAGAAATGAGGACAGGGACTGAATCTTGCATCCATTTTCAGTAAATAGTCTATCTTTACAAGCCAATGTACCACAAAGTATTTGGTGCCACATGTCAACAATAAGAGCACAAGGCAGTCTAACAATGCTGATGGTTTTGCTTGATTCCCTGTAATATTACATACTGTGATCTGTCTTGCAGAAATCATCCATCAATTTATTTTGGAGCAGCAGAAAGGAAACAGAGTGCCACTCTGCATCAACCCTCAGTCTGCTGCATTTAAAAGCTTTATAAGGTGAGCCACAGATCAACTTTTCTTATGAGAAGCATGATGTCAGAGTTGTATCCTATTCCGTTGTGGGAAGTATGTCAACTCAAAAGCACACCGATCATATAAATTAACTGTAACACCTCATAATATAGATTTTTGCAGCACAGAGTGAGAAAACTAAAATGATTTTTAGTTGCATTACATTGCTCGAACTGTGCTCTTACCGGACATGCTGCAATAATACAAGCATGTTATGTGTACACTGTTTAGAGCACCTCTTGCTTTTAATGTGTGCTGCAAAATGTTAAATTGTGGCACTGGAGCTGCTTTCGGATAAAATCAGCCTATCCCCAGCATTCAGCTGTAGGGAAGGACTGTATGTGGAAGCAGTGGTCTCTTTGTAGCAGTCCAGCATGCCTCCTGGTGAGTAATAGCTAGAGCTGTCCAGTAAGGAGAATACATAGGCTTTGCTGATTGGCTAGGTCTAGCGTTAAAGCAGAACTACACTGCATCTGAGCACCGCAAACCAAAAAAAAACTATTTAATACATTTTTTATATTCAAAGCAAACTCCCCCATCCATCCATGTCATTTGCTTTATTTTGCTGAGAAATTCACTTTGAAAAACACCTCCCAGCATTTCTGGTTGTGGTGATCTTAAAGCAGGGGTTCACACTAAAAAACAATTCTAACATTACATTGAGCCGAGTTGTGATAATGAAATTATGCTGACCTTTTTTTTTTCTTGCCGTACATAGTGTTTTATCTATATTTTCACCGCGGCTTCCGGGTAGGTAATCGTGCGGGACTGGACGTTCCTATTCACATGCTGATTGATTGACATGCTTCCCACCGATGCATACAGCGTGTCACGACTTGCCGAAAGAAGCCGAACATAGGTGCGCAGGCGCCGTATAGAGCCGACCCGAAGTTCGGCTTCTTCCGGCAAGTCGTGACGCGCTGTATGCGCCGGTGGGAAGCATGTCAATCAATTAGCATGTGAACAGGAACGCCCAGTCCCACAGAATTACCTACCCGGAAGACGCGGTGAAAATATAGATAAAACGCTATGTACGGCATGAGAAAAAAAAAAGGTCAGCATAATTTCATTATCACAACTCGGCTCAATGTAATGTTAGAACATTTTTTTAGGGTGAACCCCCGCTTTAAGTAAGGGCAAATGATTCATGTAGCATTTACTTTCTGGAAGCTCAGGCATGCAGGCAGGAGGGTTTGCTTTACTGAGAAAACCCCTTCACTCCTCCTGGGTTGTATGACATCATTTGTCTAGGTTTGGAAACCAGGAAGTAACTGCAAAAATGTTTGAAACAAAAAGTATAATATACATTCCTATTTACTAATGCTAGAAGCATAAGGATTAAAATTAGTCAATGTTGGTTTTAGAGTGAAGTTCCTCTTTAATAAAATCATGCGTATGTGGCCGAACACACTTTGGAGGCTTGTGAACATACTTTAACCACTTACCTACTGTGCACCTACACCCCCTTCCTGCCCAGACAAAATATAAGCTTCCCGCACTGCGTCGCTTTAACTGACAATTGCGCGGTCGTGCGACGTGGCTTCCAAACAAAATTGGCGTCCTTTTTTTCCCACAAATAGAGCTTTCTTTTGGTGGTATTTGATCACCTCTGCGGTTTTTATTTTTTGCGCTATAAACAAAAATAGAGCGACAATTTTTAAAAAAATGCAATATTTTTTCCTTTTTGCTATAATAAATAACCCCAAAAAATATATAAAAAAAATATTTTTTCCCTCAGTTTAGGCCGATACGTATTCTTCTACTTATTTTTGGTAAAAAAAAAATGCAATAAGCGTTTATCGGTTGGTTTGCGCAAAATTTATAGCGTTTACAAAATAGGGGATAGTTTATGGCATTTTTTTTTTTTTTTTACTATTAATGGCGGCGATCTGCGATTTTTTTATTGGGACTGCGACGTTATGGCGGACATTTCGGACACTTTTGTGACATTTTTGGGACCATTTACATTTATACAGTGAAAAATGCTATAAATATGCATTGATTACTGTATAAATGTGACTGGCAGTGAAGGGGTTAACCACTAGGGGGCGGGGAAGGGGTTAAATGTGTGTCCTATGAGTGTTCTAACTGTAGGGGGAGGGGGGGGGTGACTGGGGGAGGTGACCGATTGTGTCCCTATGTACAAGGAACACAATCTGTCACCTCTCTCCCTGACAGGGACGTGCAGCTCTGTGTTTACATACAGAGCTGCACGTCCCAGCTCACTTACAGAGCAATCGCGTGTGCCCGGCGGCGATCGTTGCCGCCGGCCACTCGCACGGGATCCCCGCGGAGCGGCGGGTGCGCGCGCGCGCGCGCGCCGCCGGCGACGCGCGCCCGCCCGCGGCTTTAAAGGGACATCACGTCATATGACGTGATGTCAGAACAATGGAGTCGACGGCGGGCAGATGACAAGTGGTTAAAGTAGGGTTGTCCCGATACCGATACTAGTATCGGTATCGGGACCGATACCGAGTATTTGCGCTAGTACTTGTACTTGCGCGAATACTCCCGATACCTAAATAGAATACTTTATTTTTTATTTTTATTTTTTTGAGTGCGGGGTGGAGTGCGGAGCACTCAGAGGGACCATGGCTGAACTCAGAGGGACCATGGCTGAACTCAGAGGGACCATGGCTAATCAGAGGGACATGGCTGCATTTGGGGACACGTGGCTGCATTTAAAAAGTATCGGTATTCGGTATCGGCGAGTACATGAAAAAAAGTATCGGTACTTGTACTTGGTCCTAAAAAAGTGGTATCGGGACAACCCTACTTTAAAGGAGTTGTAAAGGCAGAAGGTTTCTTATCTTAATGCATTTTATGCATTAAGATAAAAAACCTGTGTGCAGCGGCCTTGCCAGAACCCCCTAATACTTATGTGAGCCCCCTCTCTGTCAAGTGATGCCCGCGAGTCCCTCGGCCATCCAGGACTCTCCCTCCTGAATGGCCGAGACACAGCAGCGGCGCCATTGGCTCCTGCAACTGTCAAAGTCAGTTAGCCAATCAGGAAAAAGAGGGGGTGGGGCCGGACGGCAGCTTTGTGTCTGAATGGACACATGGAGCTGCAGCTTGGCTCAGTGCCTCCATAGAAAGCTGCTTGCTGTGGGGGCACTCAACAGGAGCACTGAAGAGGCACCCGAGAAGAGGAGGATGCAGGTTGTTCTGTGTAAAACCAACTGCACAGAGGAAGTACTGTATTTATTGGCGTATAACACTCACTGTTTTACCCTAAAAAAAGAGGATAAACTGTGCCTGCGTGTTATATGCAGGGGGCTGTGGAACGTTTTTTCCCTGAAACTTCCCTCTTAAAGTTAGGGTGCGTGTTATACGCCTGTGCGTGTTATACGCCGATAAATACAGGTAAGTATAACATTTGTTTTTCTTCTTTTTCTTTTTTTTTAACTAGACTTTACAATCACTTTAAGACCACATTACAGAAAAAGTTAACCCTGCCCTAAAGTTTTTGATTGTTAAATTATTTGGGAATTGCATTTGTTTGGCCATTTTGTGTTGACACAAACTTTCATATAATAATTCATCCTAATTTGTTTGTTTTTTTCTGTATTTTCAGTTCCACCGTTGCTCAGCCATCTGAGATGCCGCCATCTCCACTGGTTTGGGAATAAGTGTGGAAGACTTACTACTGAAGGTGTCCTGTAGCTTTCCACTGGAGTCTGGGAATTGCAATTCTGATAATGCTTGTATTGTCATTTTCTTAAGATTTAACTTATCAACCACTAAAATGTAAATCTATATTCTATTTAAGACAAATTGTGTTTTAGAGACTTTGAGTCTTATAAATCAGTGGTTGTTTTATGGACTAATTTATCCCTGAATTGCTTAATTTATAAATTTTAAGCGGTTTTAAGGCTCAGAACAAATTGACAATTGCACCAAATTTTGCAAAATAACTTATAATTATTATTTTTTTTTTCTTGTAGAGGTCGGTTTGAAGTCTTTAAATATTATTTTATTTATTTTTTAATTAAAGAGTGCACATTTTTTTATATATACTGAGCCAGCCATTCCTAAAACCTCATTTTTTGTTGATACAAGCAATTATTATGAGGAGTACATACATATTGTCTGTCTGGAGACCAATCATGAAGTAATTCCGAAAAAAAAAAAGCCAACCGCAGGATGGTCAAGGCATCTAATGCTTGGGCTCCAATGCTTGTGAAGACAGAAGGTTTGTGGTTAGGAGTGCATCTGTGACTAGAGGGAATGGAACTTTTTGCTTCCTTCCCATTATAAATATATAAAATATATATATATATTTAATCTATTTTTCTTAGATTTCCTTTCTTAACTTTTAAGTCCTGGGCATGCATCATTACTCACAAATGTATATAATTCCATTGGTCTCATTTGTAAAGTCCCTTTTCATGTCCTGCTGTATAAAAATGCGTTAGCTGGCACATTTTTTTTTTGTTTTGTTTTTGTGTTCTATTAATTTTTTGCACTGTAGGTTTTGAACTGAGAGGACAATAATAGTTGTACATACTTCTCCCTAAACAATAATACCTCCAAATGGGCGCAGTTTGTAGACCTGTTTGAAAGACAAACATGATGTAGACCAAATACAGGTATTATTGGGTGATTTTGGGCAGGGCCTAAAGCAGGGATCCTCAAACTACGGCCCTCCGGCTGTTGCAAAACTACACACCCCATGAGGCATTGTAAAACTCTGACATTCACAGACATGACTAGGCATGATGGGAATTGTCGTTCCTGAACAACTGGAGGGCCATAGTTTGAAGACCCATGGCCTAAAGTGTATGCCTGGACAAAAGTTTTTTTTCTTTGTTTTGGAAAAGGTTTAGAACCTCTGTCTGGTTTTTACTACTATCCAGGGCTCAGTTGGGGAGTTTTACTCTCCCTTTCTGTGCTGCTAACAGAGGTTTTACCAGACCGAAAATGATGGTAACCCTAACAGCAACACAGACAGAAAAAATATAGAATCTGTCATATATTTTCTTTTTTGTTTTGTGTCCCTGTTGCAGATTTTCCCTCACGTTTATGCCTGCTGAAACTTTTGTTAGCAGGCCAGAAAATCAAGATTAACCTGTGACAGAATCCAGGATATCTGTAAAAACCTGACAGGACTTGTAATCCTCCTCCATTTTTTTTTTTTTTCACAACATTTGGAGGTATGAACCGTGGAGGCATCTATTTTGTGAATCGGACCAGTAATTCTAAAAGTAAAATTTTGAGCCACTAAAATCAAGATTTAAGAACATTGTAAGGCAGGGATATGCAATTAGTGGACCTCCAGCTGTTGCAGAACTACAAGTTCCATGAGGCATTACAAGACTCTGACAGCCACAAGCATGATACCCAGAGGCATGGTGGGACTTTGTAGTTTTGCAGCAGCTGGAGTTCCGCTAATTGCATATCCCTGCTGTAAGGTCTCTAAATTTTTATGAATTTATATAATGGACATGTGCCTACAAAATGGCTGCCTCCACTATGTTTGGGTGACTGGTACACTTTTTAAAGCTTATAATAAGGAGCATCTCTAACCATGTTTGTGTTGTTGGGCAGGGACAGTGTGGAAGTATTGGAAAAAAAAATCACAGTAGAAAAAATATTTTTTAAGATATTTTTTTTCTTTAAAACACTGAATATTCTGTGTATATGTATATACAAACCAATGGCCTCTACCTCCTGGAGTTTACAGCTCAGCTTGTTTCACTCCAAATTATTATTTTTAGGTTCAGTGTGCAGACTTAAAACTTGAATGTTCCTTCCAACTTTTATATGTAAACATTACAATACAATAAAACTGAAGACTGCTTTTCACCTATATCAAGGCATTTTAATGGATTAACCTTGTATGAATCCAGGAATTGACATTTTTGGGGAAGACAGAGGTATTTGTAATGGACAATTAATTGTTAAAGTTATTGTAATTTATCTTTAGAATAATATTTTTTATCCTGAATGAGCTGGATTGTAATAGGAGGAGACTACATTTTTTTTTCTGTTTTATTTTTTAAGCTTATGGGAAGTTTAACTTCAATGAAGTAACTTTTGCTGTGAAAGACTATGTATATTGGAATTCCAAATTTTACAGATGGTATGGTATCTTTTTTCTACTTTTGGTTTTCTTATCTGAAGTGGCTCATGAAAATCCAATTCCAACAGAAGCTTTGCAGCTAAGGATTTGCCACCAAATGTAACCTATGAAGATGGAACCGGAGACTGGAAAGACTGTATCTTACAGTATGGTTCTATGAGACACTTGATGGTCACTTTGTAAAATGTAGATTTGAAGTAAAGTGGTGAAAATATTAAATGTGACAGTAAAAATTAAATTCTGTTTTTATTGTCTTGTTTTCTTCTCTGTATTGTCACTTAATGTCAAACCTGATGTAGGCTCCAGTCATGCTTGCAAAGTCGCTATAAATTTTGTGGAGCTTCAGAAATATCAGCTGAGAAGTGCCTGAATTTTCACCAAAGCCATTCTTAAAAATGCTATGGTGGGACACAGACATGGGTCATTTCTCTCCCCCTCCTCTTTACCCCCTTTTGCCTTAGGTCACAGGCAGCAGGAACTTTACAGTAATGTGTCCTTATTGTGTTTCATGACCTCACTCATTGACCTTGTCACAATTTGATGAAGTCATTTTGTGAGGACTCTTCTTTTAGGTACTAAACCACGTCAATATTTGCATTGTGCGCATGTGTGTGGAAATTCAGAGGTTGTCATTGCTGAGTTATCTGAAAATATTTTCTGGCTGACCTGGAACAAGTTTTTAAAAAGGATCTGATTTTATTCTGACTTTCTGCTTGCTTGTTCTGGGTTTTTGTTTTAAAATGGATGCACCTTGCATTCTTATGGTGACTTTAAAGCGATATTAAAGTGGTTGTAAACCCTTTACAACCACTTCTACCTACAGATGAGCCTAGATTAAGGCTTACCTGTAGGTGCTCGAAATATCTCCTAAACCTCCACGGGTGCCGATGCTACAGTGCATGCGCCGTAGATGATTGTGCCATAGCTAAAGGAGACAGTTCCGTGACTGGCAGCTCCCTCGCCTGCGTGGGAGTGACATCATCACGGCTCTGGCCAATCACAGCGCCGGAGCCACGATACCTGGAATTAACCCCCCAGTAGAGATGTCGGCTGTCCCACTTTATTTTTGAAAAGTGGGTTTACAATCACTTTAAACTTGAAGCAAAAATGTGGAATTATGAGATGTAGAGGCTGCATGGTTTTCTTTTGTTAGGCTTTTTCCCCCTTTGTTTTTATATGGTTATATGGACAGTAACACACCACCTGTATTACAACTTTGGACAGCAATGTTGTCTGGTGGGAAAGTAGTGTTGTGTTAGACACACAAGCAGATACACTAACAAATTTAAGTCAACCTGTAGCCAACACGTTTAAGCAGTTACAGCAAGAGGTTTTTTCTTTCCTTTTGGAATAAAGGTTTTACATACAGTGAGGGGAAAAAAGTATTTGGCCCCCTGTTGATTTTATTAGTTTGCACACTGAATAATGAATGATCAGTCTATCATTTTAATAGTAGGTTTATTTTAACAGTGAGAGACAGAACAACAAAAATACAGATTTCAAAAAAGTTATAAATTGTGTTGTATTTTATTAAGTGAAATAAGTATTTGATCCCCTATCAATTGGAAAGATTTATGGCTCCCAGGTATCTTCTATACAGGTAACGAGCTGAGATTAGGAGCACTTTCTTAAAGGGAGTGCTCCTAATCTCAGCTTGTTACCTGTATAAAAGAAAGCTGTAGACAAAAGCAATCGGATTCCAATCTCTCCACCATGGCCAAGACCAAAGAGCTGTCCAAGAATGTCAGGGACAAGATTGTAGATCTACACAAGGCTGGAATGAGCTACAAGACTATCGCCAAGCAGCTTGATAAGAGGGTAACAACAGTTGGTGTGATTATTCGCAAATGGAAAAAACGCAAAATAAATGTCAATCTCCCTTGGTCTGGGGGTTCATGCAAGATCTCACCTCATGGAGATTCAATGATTATGAGAACAGTGGGGAATCGGCCCAGAACTATACTGGAGAATCTTATCAATGATCTTAAGGCTGCTGGGACCATAGTCACAGGGAAAACAATTGGTAACACACTACGCCGTGAAGGACTGAAATCCTGCAGCGCCCACAAGGCCACTCCTAAAGTACAGGCCCGTCTAAAGTTTGCTAATGAACATCTGAAGGATTCGGAGGATAACTGGGTGAAAGTGTTGTGTGGTTAGATGAAACCAAAATCAAGCTCTTTGGCATTAACTCAACTCACGTGTTTGGAGGAGGAGGAATGCTGCCTATGACCCCAAGTACACCGTCCCCACGTCAAACCTGGAGGTGGAAACATTATGCTTTGGCTGTGTTTTTCTGCTAAGGGGACATAACTTCACAGCATCAAGGGGTTGATGGATGGGGCCATGTCCTGTCAAATCTTGGGTGAGAACCTCCTTCCCTTAGCCAGGGCAATGAAAATGGGTCTTGGATGGGTATTCCAGCATGACAATGACCCAAAACACACAGCCAAGGCAACAAAGGAGTGGCTCAAAAGAAGCACAATAAGGTCCTGGAGTAGCCTAGCCAGTCTCCAGACCTTAATCCAATAGAAAATATGTGGTGGGAGCTGAAGGTTCGAGTTACCAAACATCAGCCTTGAAACCTTAATGACTTGGAGAGGATCTGCAAAGATGAGTGGAACAAAATTCCACCTGAGAATTCCACCTGAGATGTGTGCAAACCTGATGGCCAACTACAAAAAATGTCTGACCTCCTGTGATTGCCAACAAGGGTTTTGCCATCCAGTACTAAGTCATGTTTTGCGAAGGTGTCAAATACTTTTTTCACTCATTAAAATGCAAATCAATTTATAACTTTTTTAAATTCGTTTTTCTGTTCCGTCTCACTGTTAAAATAAACCTACCATTACAATTAGACTGATCATTTCATTGTCAGTGAGCAAACGTACGAAATCAAAATGACCTTTTTCCCTCGCTGTAAATAAAAGGACGATGATCATTGTAAACATCCCTATCAGAGTCAAATGGTTTGTCAAGTTAAAGACACTTTGGAGGAATGGCCCAGCCAGAGCCCCTATCTGAATCTGATAATCTGTGGTGTGACCTGAAGAGTACTGTGCACAAAAGATGCCCCTCAAATCTGACAGATTTGCAGTACTTTTGCAAAGATTTCCAAGGCAAGGTGTACCATGCTAATATACGGATACCCCAAAAGACTAAATGCTGTAAAAAATCAACAAAGTATTTAAGGGCGTTCATATTTATGCAACCACATTATTGTATGTTTTTTATTTTTCCACCTTTAAAGATTGCAATTTGTTTTTAACTGAATTGCTCAGATTATGTCACATTAACCGCCTCCTGTTTAGCCCATGTACATAAACGGCCGGACAGGAGCAGTGTGGGTAGACGTACCTAATATACCCATGTAAGCAGCTCCCAGAGCACACATTGGCAAGCACAGTGATCAGGTACAGGATTAATGAATTTGGTCCAGTACCATGTAATTGTTTTAGCCAATCAGTCTTTAAACCATTCCCTCTCACATTGTTTTTGACTTGATGATGGACATTGGCTGCTACACTGATGACACTGTTTGCCAGTGCAGTAGCGATTGTCTTTGATCAATAGTGGGCACAGCAGTACAATGCCACTTTAGTGGCACTGCTCTGGTGATAGTATGTAAAAAACAGTGAGTAGAATTCCTGCCATAGCTGTAGAGCATCACAGCCATGGCATGTGTACATGTGAATACCTCAGACTTCTGCCCCAGCTAAAAGGGGGGAGCAGTTGGAAATGGTAACACTACCCCCTCCCCCCCAACCTCCTATGTGAACAAGCCCCAAGAGTGCAGCCAGTCAGTGCCCATAAATGTGATAGGTAGTCAGGATATTAAATGTGTCATTTATGCCCCTGAACACCTGAAGGTGCTCCTTGAGTTTAGGCCTCTCTATGTGGCTAGTCAGTGAAAGTCTCACACGTGTGGTATCCCTATACTCAGGAGGAGTAGCAGAATGTATTTTGGAGTGTAATTCTAAGTATGCCTATGCTGTACATTAGAAATTAATTGGCAAATGTTTGTTAAAAAAAAAAATCATTCTGCATTTTTCAAACACTTTTGGCGGAAAATAAAGTCTTCAAAAGACTTACCATGCCTCTTAGAAAGTACTTTGGGGTGGTTGCTTGCAAAAAAAATGGTAATTTTGTGGGTGTTTTCTGCTGTCGAGAGCCTCCAGAAATGTGATCGTCCAGAAGATTTGTCAGGTAATGTATGCCCCTAGAACGCCTAAATGTGCAATTTGGATTTTGGGCCCCTCATTGTGGCTAAGCTGTGAACGTCTCACCTGTGGTATCCCCATACTGAGAAGTAGCAGAATGTTTTGGGATGTAATTTTAAGTACGACAGGAAAGTATTTGCAGCGTTTCTTTTTTTCCACATGTTACAGCCTTATTCCAAAATGGAAGAAAGAAGGGGTAGCTGCGCTTAGGAAGTACTAAATGACGGGTACTAGTGTCAGAGAGCGCACTGAGATAAGTGAGCGCGTGTGACTGCAGCCCCCCCTAAATATAACTCCCCGTAAGGGTATATATAATGAAAAAAGAAAAGTGGTGGGGGTGTTGGCGCTGTCACTAATATGTTGTTTTATAAGCCGGTACCTAATATCCTAGGATAATTAATGGGCTTTGTTGGGACAACATTCCCCTGAAGAATATATAAAACTGAGAGGAGACACAAAAAGAAAAAATAGTTGTATAAATAGATGTGTAAAGTCACTAGTAGTAATACCTCAAATAGCCACCAGAGGTGTAATTACATAAAAATAATAAATGTAGATAAACAAATTGGGTCTTCCTAGTCATATACAGTGAGCAAAGTCAGTGGCCCAGTGTGTAGTATAAGTGGCCCAATATGTGTTGTAAGGCATAAAAAATTAATTAAAAGTCCAGCAAACATAAAATTAGATGACAATGTCCATAAATATAAATAGCGCAGGTGAAGTGAGGTGGTCAAGGTGCACCTAACGGGATAGGTGGTAGACAAAATCACAAGTGACTTTCGCAGTGGGTCCGGTGTTCCCCCTTATGAGTCCCCACTCACCAAAGGCAATCACCCCTGCAGGGGTAAAAAGCATGTAGATCGTTATGCTGCTCCAAGTTGCCGTGGCTCCCTTCCTTAGTTTGCACCGACTTCCTTTGGATCACCTGGGCTCCTGCGATATATCCTTAGTGTGTAGTGTTGTTGTAGTAAATTTCAGTGGGTATTATAATTTCCTCAAAGGCAAGAAAAAAGAAGCTTCCATAGCGTGGTATGTTTTTTTAAAAAGGGGATAATTTTAATAGCACTGTCAGACTATCTCATAGTACAAGTGCACATAATATACAAAAAGTAAATACAAAAAATAAAAATGTATAAAAATAGAAATAAAAATGGTGCCAGCCTTAATCGGATGTGTACCGCAGCTGACAATCACAATACAAAAAATCAAGTTAATAGCTGCCTATACCCAGCAAGGGTTATAGGTTCTGGAAATGCACAGCACACATGCAAGGTCCAATTGTAAGTATCATCAGCGTGGAAGCGGCGTGCGCTCCAAAGACTAACAGCTGGTAAGGACCGGAAGTGTGTGTGGGTGTGCGTGTGACCGCTTAACAAAAATTCCAAAATGGAATAAATGCATTATTTACCTTAAATTCTACAAACAGTACCCCATAATGACAACGTGAAAGAAGTTTGTGTGAAATCTTTGCAAATTTATTCAAAATTAACAAGATCACATGCACAGAAGTATTCACAGCTTTTGCGTATTACTTTGTTGAAGAACCTTTTGGCATGAATTACAGCCTCAAGTCTTTTTGAGTTTGATGTTACGAATTTGGCACACCTATGTTTGGGCAGTTTCTACCATTCTTCTTTGCAGGACCTCCCAAGCTCCATCAGGTTGGATGGGGAGTGTCAGTGACTATCAGGTTTTTGGTCACACCTCTCTGACTAAGGCCCTTCTCCCCCGATCACTCAGTTTGACCGGGTGGCCTGCTCTTAGAAGAGTCCTGGTGGTTCCAAACTTCTTCCATTAATGGATGATAGAGGCCAGTGAAGGACCTGACCTGAAGGACTCTCAGTCCTTGAGAAACAAAATTCTCTGGTCTGATGAAGCAAAGATTGAACAATGGCAAGCTTCATGTCTGGATGAAACCAGACACCACTCATCCTGGCTAATACCATCCCTACAGTGAAGCGACGGGAACTGGGAGACTAGTCAGGGTCAAGGGAAAAATTAACGCAGCAAAGTACAGAGACATCCTTAATGAAAACCCGCTCTGAACCTCAGACTGGGCCGAAAGTTCATCTTCCAACAGGATAACGACCCTAAGCACACAGCCAAGATAACAAAGGAGTGGCTACGAGACAACTCCGTGAATGTCCTTGAGTGGCCCAGACAGAGGCCAGACTTGAACACAATTGAACATCTCTGGAGAGATCTGAAAATGGCGGTGCACTGACGCTCCCCATCCAACCTGATGAAGCTTGAGGTGCTGCAAAGAAGAATGGGAGAAACTGCCCAAAAAAAGTGTGTCAAGCTTGAAGCATCAAAAGTAAAAAAAGACTTGAGGCTGTACTTGGTGCTTCAACAAAGTATTGAGCAAAGGCTGTGAATACTTCTGTACATGTAATGTTTTTTATTTATTTTTTTATAAATTTGCAAAGCTTTTAAACAAACCTTTTTCACATTGTCATTATAGGGTATTGTTTGTAGAATTTAGTCTGTTGGGATATGTCTACTTTGCAGATCTAGACTTTGCAATATTTGCCCACTCTTCTTTGCAGAACTCCTCAAGTTCAGTTACATTTGATGGTGACAGTTTGTGGACTGCAGTCTTCAAGCCATTCCACAGATTTTCAATGGGGTTTAAGTCTGGGCTCTGTCTAGGCCATGCAAGAACATTCACCTTGTCCTCTTTTCAACCACTCTGTGGTAATCTTTGCTGTGTGCATTGGGTCATTGTCATCTTGGAAGGTAAACCACTTTCCCATTGACAACTTTCTGGCAGAGGGCAGCAGATTTTCCTCAAGAATTTGACAGCATTTTGCCCCATCTATTTTTCCTTCTATCCTGACAGGTGCTCCAGTCCCTGCTGCAGAGAAACGCCCCCATAACAGGATATTACCACCTCCATGCTTTACTGTAGGAATGGCATTATTTGGATGGTGAGCTGTATTGGATTTCTGCCAGACATATTGTTTGGTGTTGAGGACAAATCTTTACATTTTAGTCTCATGTGACCATAACACCCTTTTACATGTGGCCTCAGAATCTTCAAGGTGCATTTTGACAAAGCTCAGTGGTGACTGCATGTGGCTTTTCTTGGGGATTAGCTTTTTTCTTGCAACCCTCTCATACAAGCCACATTTGTGGAGAATTTAGGATATTGTTTCCACATGGAGAAAAGATATACCTGTGCTCAAATCCCAAAAGCTTGTACATGTATTTGAACTATTAGGTGCTAAAAGGGTCTTTTTTTTGTTTGTTTCAAAACAAAAAGCAAAAAAAAAAACCTAGCAGTGAATAAATACTACCAAAAGAAAGCTCTATTTGTGTGAAGAAAATGGTTACAGTGTAGCATGACCGCGCAATTGTCATTCAAAGTGTGTCAGCGCAGAAAGCTGAAAAATGGCTTGGGCAGGAAGGTGGTTTAAGTGCCATGTATTGAGGTGGCTAAAGACTGAGGGCCAGATTCAGATACAATTACAATTACGCCGCCTTATTTTACCAGGCTCTACGCCAAATTCTGGTAGATTTTGTCCCTTACGGTACGGCGGCGTAGTGTATTTCTCGCCGCGTAATCGAAATACGCGATTAGGGGGCGTGAAGCATTTAAATTAGGCGCGTCCCCGCGGCGATCGAACTGCGCATGCTCCGTTTAGAAATTTCCCGCCGTGCATTGCGCGAAATAACGTTGTTACGTAATTTTTGGTTTAAGTAGCGTAGTTTACAGACATTCCTATTCCCGGACGACTTACGTAAAAAATAAAAAAAAGACGTCGGAAAACGTTGAAATTTGACGCGGGAACGACGCCCATACTTAACATGGGCTGTCTAATATTAGAGCAGCAAAAAGCTGGTATAACTTTACACAGCAAAAAGATGACTAAAGATGACGTAAGAGCATGCGATTGACGTTCGTAACTTCGTGGATCGTCGGCAAAAGCTCATTTGCATACCCCGACGCGGAAAACGACGGGAACTCCACCCAGCGGCCGCAAATTTATTGCAGCGTAGATCCGAAGGTGTACGAACAGGTAATCCAGTCGAATTGAAGCCCGCAGCCGTATTTTCATGGTTTGAGGTTTCAGAGTAGTGAAAAAACTAGCGTAATTCGAAAGTACTCCAGTCTAACGCGAGTTAGACAGGAGTAAGGGCTTTGTGAATCTGGCCCTGAATCTTTTTCTGCCACTTGTTTCTTACAAAGTTAAAATCAGTGGCCCAGATTCACGTACATCGGCGCATTATCGGTCCGGCGTAGCGCACCGCCATTACGTTAGACTTGCGCCATCTAGCCGCGTAATCCCCCGATTCACGTAGCTTTTGCGCAGGAAATTGCGCAAGCGTAAGGTTTTTCCCAGAGGCGTAAGGAGGAGTAATACAAATTGGGAGGGACGTGGGCGTGTTACATTGAAATGAGCCGTGACCCCATGCAAATGAAGGGCCGGCCGGCTCGCGCATGCGCGCTTGAACGAGACCATGTCAGGTCCGCTGTGCGCATGCTCACAACTCGGGAGCGGCGCAATCAGTGAAATTGGAAATGGACTAGGGCAACGTTGTGAACTACGCAGACAGCATAAATAGACACACACAAACGCACTTGCATTGCAAAAGTACATCCCTTTGTGTCCCTTCCCATTTAACCAAGTGCTTTTGTTCCTGTTGTTCGTTGCAGTGTGTCTTGTAGTTGTCAGATTAGTGTTCTGTGTGATCAAGTTCTTGTTGGTATATTTGTGAAAGTGTTTTTTGATAAGTGTTTGAGAGACTGTTTGTTTGATTGATATATTTTTGTTCGTTTGTTTTCTTGCTTTATTTTTTCTTTTTGTTTTTTTTGTGACTGTTTCTTGCTGAGTGCTAGTGTGATTTGTGGGTGTTCGTTTTCTCTTTGTGTGTGTTCTTGCCTGATTGGTTGTGCTTGTATTTGTGACTGATTTTTGGTGACTGGTAGTGAGTTTGTTTGGAAGTATGACTGAGAGAAAAAGAAAGCTCAATTTTACTGTGGGGGAAAAAAGAATTCTTGCCCGGGCCATTAGCGAGTATGGGCGTTTTCTCCACGGCCCGCAGAGTGCCACCACCACCCCGGCCAGGAGGAGGGAGATATTGGATAGGATCACGGAGCAGGTGAATTCATCGGGGGAGGGGGAGACACGGACCCGGTCTGGGATCGACAAAAAAATAAATGATCTCCGGCGTCTGGTGAAAAAAAAACTGGCCGCAATGCATGCCCATGCCAGGGGCACCATGCCGTATTAGGCTTACAGCGACGGAGAATGTGGTGGCCCTGACCTTTCACCGGCATGAAGTGGAGGGCCTGCCAGGCTTTGACACAAGTCCGGTCCCCGCGGTGCCAGGTAAGGTTTTTTTTTCTATCAGGTGTGTAGCATGTGTGGGGGAGGGGTGAAAGGGAATATGTGGCAAGTGTGTGGATCCTCCAACCTGTGAATGGTTTGTGTCATCCACAGATGTGCAGGAGGGTGCAGGGCCATCTGGCCTGACCGCTCCAACACCAGGACAGCAGCCTAATGAGGCCCCCCCAACAAGGCCGGAGTCCGCGGAGGAGGTTCGAGAGGAGGAGGAGGACGATCATGAGGAGGAGGACGATCAGGAGGAGGAGGACGATCAGGAGGAGGACGATCATGAGGAGGAGGAGTCAGGCACTGGACGAGTGGTTTGTGCGGACTCTTCCCCTCTGGCTGGCAGAAGCCTGCCCTCCCTAAGGGGGAGCCCCCCCCCCTCCTCCCCCAACATGGCTCCCCTCACAAGGGCCTCCCCTTCTCCCCGCCCACAACCATCAGCTGGAGGCAGGATGTCATCCCAGAGCACCAGGGGGGCGCCCAATCTCCTGCCCGCCAGTCTGCGAAGGGACCAGGCCCTCCAGACCCGCCATCTGGGACAGCTCTGCCAGACTTTTGGGCGGGTATAGGAGAGCCTGTCCTCCATGAAGGATACGCTGGGTAACCTGGACTCCCACTCCCGGGCTTTCACAACCTGCCTAAATGAACTGCAGACTACAGCAGCAGGCGTTGGGCAGGATGTGAGGGCCCTTACCCAGGCTATCCAGGCCAACACGGCAACACTTGGTGCTTCCCTGGACAGAATTGCCGTGGCCTTGGAGGGCAGGCCGCCAGGTGGGCAGATATCAGGGGCTGCTCCTCCTTCCCCGGGTTTGCCCCTCCCCCATGAGTCTCCCCTGAGGGGCCGTGGCCGGGGGCGCCCCAGGCGTGGCTCACGCAGAGGGCACTAATTTTTTTTTCCCCCTTTTTTTTTTTTTGGCTGACATTTTTTGCATTTTTTTTTTTTTTTTGGCTGACATTTTTTGCATTTTTTTTTTTTTTTTTGCTGACATTTTTTGCATTTTTTTTTTGGCTGACATTTTTTGCATTTTTTTTTTTGCTGACATTTTTTTTTAAATTTTGGGTTGTGCATGCTGTTTGAATGTGGGGGTGACATTCCTGCTGGAAAAGGGGTGTCATCCTCAATTTTGGTGGAGAAGGGTTCCCCAGGACCAGGGAGAAGTGATTCCCAGGTCCGTGTGAATGGTGTATGAATGTACAGTGACATAATTGGAGCCTTGGCATGGCGTTGCTGCTCACAAGTCCTGCATGGTGAACTGGTGCCAATCCAATTTGATGAGGATGTGGGGTGTGTGTGCTAGGGACCATAGTGGTGTGCATGCATGCATTCTCATTGTGCCATGATTAATGTGTGTGTTTAACGTGCAAAGATGCCCAATATGAGCTGCCTCCTGACTGCTCTTCCCTCAGAAGACGGGGTATCCTCGGTTAGGGGTTGATTGTCTGGTTGGGGGGTCAGGTCATCACGTAGCTCAACCTGCAGGCCCTTCCTCACTGCGAGATTGTGCAGCATGCAACATGCAACGATGATATGGCACACGAAGTTTGGGGAATACAACAGTGTACCCCCAGACTTATCCAGGCATCGGAAACGTGACTTCAGGAGGCCAAAGGTGCGCTCCACCACTGCTCGGGTTTTGATGTGTGCTTGATTGTATCTTTCCTCCCCTGGGGTTTGGGGGTTCCGGATAGGAGTCATGAGATGGGGTCCCAGTGCATATGCAGAGTCACCTGGAAGGGAAAAGACAGGAGAATGTTAGTCATGCATGTGCCACTTGTGAGGTGTGCATCACGGGAGGGGATAGTCATGCCTGACTCCCATGTCACTCACCAACCAGCCAGGTGTTCCCATACACGTTCTGATCGAATTCCATTCGGATGTGGCATTGATTGTAGATGTAGCTGTCATGGGTGGATCCGGGGTGTTTGGCACGGACGTGCCATATGAGGCCTTGGGCATCAACTATCACCTGTACATTGATGGAATGCCAATGCTTCCGATTGCGGTACATGTCCTCTGTCTCATGGGGGGGCTGGAGTGCCACATGTGTGCAATCAATGGCCCCGATGGTGCGTGGGAATCTGGCAATTCTGTAGAAATCTGTCATTGCCTTCAGCCGCAGGTCCTCAGTGGTGGGTTTGATGATTTGGTTGGCCAAGCGTGTGAGGATTGCTGGGACAACCTGGTGCACACATCTGCTCATGGAGGATTGTGACATCCCAGCCACCACTCCACTTGTACGCTGAAAAGAGCCACTGGCAAGGACATGGAGTGTTGCCAGTACCTTGACCAGTGGCTGCACTGCTTGTGAGCGTTGTGTTGGGCTGGTGATGTCCTCCTGCAGGGTTGTGGTTAATTCCAGGATGGCATGAGGGGGGAATCTGAAGATGCGATACACCTCAGAATCACTCATGCCAAAGAGGTCTATGCGTGTGCGGTATATCCTCTCCCGTGCCATCCTCTGTGCCCTCCTCCTTCTTTGGTCATCTAAATTCACTAGTGCAGCTATGAGCGACGATGCCCCTGGCATGTTGGCAGTCAAATTGTAGTGCAACACGTGTGTGTGGTCTGCTCCTCACTAACGGTGTTGCTTTCTATGAGATGTAGACGTTTTTTCAAAATTTAGACCAGCTTTTAGGTGCTCTAACTTTAGACAGGACATTTTGCTGTTGCGCACATCGCGTAGCCTGCGTAGCAACTGCGTTTTTTTGTGGATCCCCGCAACTCCCTCATTAGCATATTTGACTAGCAAATCAATGGTGTGTCTAGCGCATTTTTGCGCGGACAGATGCGTCTGTCTAACGAAATTACGCCGGACAAAAAAAAGTAGATTTCTGGCGTAAATCGTTTTCTGAATCGCGCGCATCTAAACGCACGCGCACATTTAGACTTACGCACGCGCAACACCAGTTGCGCAGGCGTAATCGCTCTGTGAATCTGGGCCAGTATTTTTTTCTGGAAAATTACTTGGAAGCCCCAAACATTATTTTTATTATATATATATAAAATTTTAGTAGACACCCTAGAGAATAAAATGGCGATTGTTGCAATATTTTATGTCGTACTGTATTTGCACAGCAGTTTTTCAAACAAAATTTTTGGGGAAAAAATATACTTTAATGAATTAATAAAAAAATAAGCAGTAAAGTTAGCCGAACTTTTTTGTATAGTGTGAAAGATGATGTTATGCCACAAGAATTGTGATCTTTATTATAAGAAAATGACAAGGGGAAAAAAATAAAAGTAAAAGTAATGGACAAGAAAAATGGTTATATAAATATATATAATATAATAAAATAAAAATAAATTATTTTTATTTTACTTTATTATATATACGTAGCGTCACCCCCGCAAGGGCCGCTGGTTTGATGATGGGATCGGCATGTTGAAGTTACCCTCACTTGCCTAGGGATGCACCAGTAAATACTTAGCAGTACATTGAATGTCCAGACAGGCAATAAAGATTTTTCTCAATGCTTTAATTTTCCAGGCCAACATAGCCGAACATCAACTCGATGAGAGAAGGACAGGTTGATGAAGAAATAGAGATGCTTAATGTCAGGTCTGGATAAGTGCACAGCGAAACTCAGCCGTTGATAGCGCAAATTTGCACACGTCGCCGCTCTAATGCAAACTAGGAGGAACGGGTCTCCCTCACTGACCCGCCTCTGCCACAGGCCAATGTAATTTAGATAATGTGCTAAGGTCCGAACAGAGCAGATCCTCCCAGCAGCTATCTGTGCATCCGGCACCATATGACAGCAAAGCGTACCTGTCTGTGGCTTGGCTGCCGGATCCTCTTGACGACGCTCGGGACCCCAGTCAACCACCGGAGTCCCCTCAGATTCGTCTCCGACCCAGACTCAGCATAGCCTGGAACTGGCCAGGCGGGCCACACCGACAGGGTCCCTGGCTGCGCACACCCTAAAGGTGGATGCCGCACCCCGATTTTGGGACCCCTCGCAGGAGATGCCAAAAGACCTCCAAACACCTGACCTTATCCCAGATATACCCCTTCCCAGCATGCCCAGCGGGAGGGAAAACTTTCCAATTGGCTGCTGGAGAAAAGTCAATCTGCCGGAAATCCCTTCAGCTCCCACTACCGGCCAAGGATGACTCGCATCCCCAGAATGCAGTTCGAGCCAGTGGACCTTTCCAGAACGACACAGGTCACAAATCCAACAATCACAATCGGGAGCAAAATAACTCTCCCAATTAAAGCGGTTGTAAACCACATATACAATTTTATTTTATTTTTTATACCTGCAAGGCAAAAGGCATAATCAGCTAGTATGCACCGCATAATAGCTGATTATGAAATACTTACATCCGAACGAGGTGAAGAGCACTGGTGCATGCGATCCACCATCTATGGGACTACAAGTCCCAGCAGTAAGAAAAACTAAACAAAGATGGTGGATTGCATGCACCCGAGCCCCAGGAGACGATGGAGAACTACAAGTCCCAGCAGGTTATAATATAAAGCTCCGAGGTGGATAGATGTCTGGACAGTGACAATTGGTGGCACAGTGGTGACAATTGGAGGGCACAGTGGTGACGATTGATGGCATGGTACAGTGACTGCATTTGATGGCATGGCGCCCTGTGATTGGGCGTATGTGGTTATGCGCTAGCGCCAGGGGGGGGGGCGAAAAAAAAGTTCTGCCCCGGGCGCCCATAACTCTGGTTACGCCACTGGCGGTGGTGATACCATAGAGAGGAAGGCGCCATCCGATTCCTTACAGCACGACTACCACCATTGTATTAAAAGGAGGTCATAGAGCACCGAGGAACAGTCCCCGCCCCCTCCTAACACATCACACGCCTGGCACAGGGAAGGAGGCGTGTCACGGAGACGTCCCGGAGTGTGATAGGCTTGTGGAGACGGTGAAGGCGGGTCCTGTCTGGTGTGAGTGGCGATTGTTCCCCGCCCCCTGTCACTGCACGGCTCTCCCGCAGACATGGCTGCTGTCACTCGCTTGCTGGAATGGATCTTCTTCTTCTACTTCTTCTCCCACATCCCCATCACTCTGCTCGTAGACCTGCAGGCCGTCCTCCCGTCCGCCTGGTACCCGCAGCAGGTCAGTGCATTCCCCTCCCCCTCTCCAACACATTATCTGTACTCCATATGCTGGAAATACTATTATGTCATTGTCTGTGATCACATACACACTGCGATAAGTCATCCATTTCCACTAACATCGATCTATCTATAGATCTATAGACTACAGCCCAATATCCATTCATTTGTCACACCTATACAGGGGGGGATCCATCCACAGCTAACACCCCATCCTGAGACCACCATCTCCCCCTCCTCCGGGTCTCTCCATACATGATTGTGTGTTCGGGGATCATTCATACTCCATCAACACGTCTTCACACCGATCACAGTATATATATAATACACACGTCTTCCCACCGATCACAGTATATATATAATACACACGTCTTCCCACCGATCACAGTATATATATATATAATACACACATCTTCCCACCGATCACAGTATATATATATAATACACACGTCTTCCCACCGATCACAGTATATATATATAATACACACGTCTTCCCACCGATCACAGTATATATATAATACACACCTCTTCACACCGATCACAGTATATATATATAATACACACATCTTCCCACCGATCACAGTATATATATATATATATATAATACACACGTCTTCCCACCGATCACAGTATATATATAATACACACGTCTTCCCACCGATCACAGTATATATATATATAATACACACATCTTCCCACCGATCACAGTATATATATATATATATATAATACACACGTCTTCCCACCGATCACAGTATATATATATATAATACACACGTCTTCACACCGATCACAGTATATATATAATACACACATCTTCCCACCGATCACAGTATATATATATAATACACACATCTTCCCACCGATCACAGTATATATATAATACACACGTCTTCTCACCGATCACAGTATATATATATAATACACACATCTTCCCACCGATCACAGTATATATATAATACACACGTCTTCCCACCGATCACAGTATATATATAATACACACGTCTTCCCACCGATCACAGAATATATATATATAATACACACGTCTTCCCACCGATCACAGAATATATATATATAATACACACGTCTTCCCACCGATCACAGTATATATATATAATACACACGTCTTCCCACCGATCACAGTATATATATAATACACACGTCTTCCCACCGATCACAGTATATATATAATACACACGTCTTCCCACCGATCACAGAATATATATATATAATACACACGTCTTCCCACCGATCACAGTATATATATAATACACACGTCTTCCCACCGATCACAGTATATATATAATACACACGTCTTCCCACCGATCACAGAATATATATATATAATACACACGTCTTCCCACCGATCACAGTATATATATAATACACACGTCTTCCCACCGATCACAGAATATATATATATAATACACACGTCTTCCCACCGATCACAGTATATATATAATACACACGTCTTCCCACCGATCACAGAATATATATATATAATACACACGTCTTCCCACCGATCACAGAATATATATATATAATACACACGTCTTCCCACTGATCACAGTATATATATAATACACACGTCTTCCCACCTCCCACCGATCACAGAATATATATATATAATACACACGTCTTCCCACCGATCACAGAATATATATATATAATACACACGTCTTCCCACTGATCACAGTATATATATAATACACACGTCTTCCCACCGATCACAGAATATATATATATAATACACACGTCTTCCCACTGATCACAGTATATATATAATACACACGTCTTCCCACCGATCACAGAATATATATATATAATACACACGTCTTCCCACTGATCACAGTATATATATAATACACACTCTTCACATTTCACACATAGGGCTCCCATGTCACTTTAATGGGTTCCTGCATCATTTTTGGGTGACAAGCTTTGTGTGATTTAAACAACACAAACAAAAAAAACATTATTTTCCCATTAAAATTATGACAAAATCACATAGCATTTGGCGCAGAATGAATGGCACCCAGACACACATTGCACAATGTTAGCGGGATGTGGGGTCGCTGGGTGTGAATGGGGCCTTGCAGTGCTTTTTTTATTTTTATTTCTTTTGAAAATATTTTTTTTTAATTTACTTTCTTTACTAAGTTGCATTTTACATGTTTATTGGCATTGCTGTGCGTTCTTGTGCAGAAAAATGCAGCATGTTGTACTTTATTTTTTATACACAGGTGAAAGCGGTGCAGGGATGTATGTTGGGCCCATGGGATTACATTCTTCTTCCATACGTGTTCATACTGTGTTTGGGGCTCATTTACACCAGATGAAGATGTGCGTTTTTTTTTTTAATGCAACAAAAAACGCAGTACAAAAGCATATGCAAGAAAAGTGAATGTATTCCAATGACTCTCATTTATACCATTGCAATGCTTTCATGTTGCATTTTTCTGCATCACTAAGAACCAACTAGTAACACTTGAATTTGCAACTTTGTAAAGAAAACAAATTGAAATAAAATAAAAATATATAAAAAAAATAAAAAAAAACACTTAAACTCTGAAAAAATGCAAATGCACTGAAAATACGCACACGCGCAGAAATGCACAATGAGCACACATTGAGGTGCAAATGAGCCCATGCAGGGGTTTCAAACTGGTGGCCCTCCAGCTGTTACAAATCTTCAAGCCCTATCATGCCTCTGCTTGTAGGAGTCATGCTTGTAGCTGTTAGCAGGGGCGGACTGACCATTTGGGCACTGCCCAAGGGCCCCATGCCACTAGGGGGCCCCATCAGGGTTGCCAGCCTCGGTAAAACCAGGCAACAGCTGGAGGGCCGCCAGTTTGAGACCCCAACCCACCTGACTGCATGCGGTGTAAACAAGTACTAAACTCTCCTATTGTCCGGTTGGGTACTCTCCTACTGGCCGGTTGGGCACTCTCTCCTACTGACCGGTTGGGCACTCTCTCCTACTGACCGGTTGGGCACTCTCTCCTACTGGCCGGTTGGGCACACTCTCCTATTGGCCGGTTGGGCACACTCTCCTATTGGCCGGTTGGGCACACTCTCCTATTGGCCGGTTGGGCACTCTCTCCTACTGGCCGGTTGGGCACTCTCTCCTACTGGCCGGTTGGGCACTCTCTCCTACTGGCCGATTGGACACACTCTCCTACTGGCCGGTTGGGCACACTCTCCTACTGGCCGGTTGGGCACACTCTCCTACTGGCCGGTTGGGCACTCTCTCCTACTGGCCGGTTGGGCACTCTCTCCTACTGGCCGGTTGGGCACTCTCTCCTACTGGCCGGTTGGGCACACTCTCCTACTGGCCGGTTGGGCACACTCTCCTACTGGCCGGTTGGGCACTCTCTCCTACTGGCCGGTTGGGCACTCTCTCCTACTGGCCGGTTGGGCACTCTCTCCTACTGGCCGGTTGGGCACACTCTCCTACTGGCCGGTTGGGCACACTCTCCTACTGGCCGGTTGGGCACTCTCTCCTACTGGCCGGTTGGACACACTCTCCTACTGGCCGGTTGGGCACTCTCTCCTACTGGCCGGTTGGGCACTCTCTCCTACTGGCCGGTTGGGCACTCTCTCCTACTGGCCGGTTGGGCACTCTCTCCTACTGGCCGGTTGGGCACTCTCTCCTACTGGCCGGTTGGGCACTCTCTCCTACTGGCCGGTTGGGCACTCTCTCCTACTGGCCGGTTGGGCACTCTCTCCTACTGGCCGGTTGGGCACTCTCTCCTACTGGCCGGTTGGACACACTCTCCTACTGGCCGGTTGGGCACTCTCTCCTACTGGCCGGTTGGACACACTCTCCTACTGGCCGGTTGGGCACACTCTCCTACTGGCCGGTTGGGCACTCTCTCCTACTGGCCGGTTGGGCACTCTCTCCTACTGGCCGGTTGGGCACACTCTCCTACTGGCCGGTTGGGCACACTCTCCTACTGGCCGGTTGGGCACACTCTCCTATTGGCCTCAATGGTCAGTCCGCCCCTGGTTGTGTATTGAGTGGTACCTGAACAATACCATACAATATTGTAACCTAATGCCGCGTGCACGCGATCAGGCTTTTGCCCGGCCAAATCACATCAGAATTCCATTGGAGAAAAAGATGTTTTATATCTAAACTCCGATGGAAATCATTGGAATTTCCAATGAAAAAACTCAGATGGGCTACACACGATCGGAATATCCAATGGGAAAAGTCTGTCTAACTTTTTCCATCGGAAATTGCGATTGTGTGTACGCGGCATTAGAATCCTCATGCTTTGTGACAACAGATGAAATATTTCCTCGCTCCTCCTCCTATATAGAAGAATAAATAATGGTTTTGTGTTTGTCTGCAGTTGCTGGACCTGATGAGATGGTACACGGCCACCTTCAAGGATCATCTTATGAGGAACCCTCCACCCTGGTTTATGAGCTTTGTGTATTGTGAAGCCATCGTGCAGCTTCCCTTTTTCCCTGTGGCTGCCTATGCTTTTTTAAAAGGTAGGTATTGTTTTCAGATACCACATGTATAGCAGTCATTTTATTATAATCTTCATTATTTTACAAAAATTAATATGAATGACATTAACCACTTCCATACCAGGCCTATATTGGCACTTTTCTCCTACATGCAAAAATCATATTTTTTTTTGCTAGAAAATTTACTCGCAACCCCCAAACACTGTATAATTTTTTTTATTTTTTTTTTTTAGCAGACACCCTAGGGAATAAAATGGCAGTCGTTGCAACTTTTTATCTTGCACGGTATTTTCGTAATTTTTCAAGCGCCTTTTTTTGGGGAAAACAACGGTTTCATGAATTAAAAAATAACAAAACAGTAAAGTTAGCCCAATTTTTTTGTATAATGTGAAAGATGAAGTTAAGCCAAGTAAATAGATACCTAATGTGTCATTCTTTAAAATTGCGCACACTCGTGGAATGGCGCCAAACTTCAGTACTAAAAAATCTCCATAGGCGTTGCTTATGTTTTTCTACAGGCTACCAGTTTAGAGTTACAGAGGAGAGGTGCTAGAATTGTTGCTGGCGCTCTAACGCACATGGTGCTACCTCACATGTGTGGTTTGAACGGTGTTTACATATGTGGGCGGGACTTGCATGTGTGTTCTTCTCTGTGCACGAGCTACTGGGGACAGGGGCGTTTAAAACATTTTTTTTATTTTACTTAATTTATTTTATTTTTACACTTTTTTTTTTGATCGCTTTCATTCCTATTACAAGGAATGTACACATCCCTTGTAATAGGAATGGTTTGTGACAGGTACTCTTTATGGAGAGATGCGGGGTCAATAAGACCTCACATCTCTCCTCCGGGCTGGAAAGCATAAGATCGTGAAAAAAAAATTCACGGATCTCATGCTTTCAGCTGCGATTGCGGCTTTGTTTACATTCCGGTACCCGGGCCTCCGACGATCATAGAGATGACTGGTGACCATTTAGTCACCAATCATCTCTATGCCTCCCATCCGGCGCTGGCAGATCGTGTCTCGGATGGCACGGGAAAGCCCGGAGAAGCACCAGATGGCGGCAGGAGGCGGGGGACGTCGCCTATAAGAATGATCAAGCGATGGAACTGCCGTTATGATCGTTCTTATGGTGCAATGCTTCCAAGGATGCGTCAACTTGATTCTGAGCATGCGCGTTGACATTGTATCCAGACGAACGGTTTTCCCGAAAGGATTTTTTCCGGGCAGGCGAAAAAAAGTTTTCCTCCTCTTCCCTTTTTTTTTTTTTCTTTCCAGTTTTGCTGTTGGAAAAAGTCAGCTGGAGCATACACGCGGTCGGGATTCCCGGCCAAAAGCTCTCATCTGACTTTTTTCAACAGGAAAACTGGTTGTGTGTACGGGGCATAAGAATTGGCCTCTTTAAAAAAAAAAAAAAACGCAGTTTATACATTGGTTTTATGCAATGTAGGGCCCTCTTGTTATACTCTCTTAGGCCGCGTACACACGATCAAATCTATCTGCTGGAAACGGTCGGCCGTGTGTACGGGCGAGCCGACGGATTTGGCCACCCGACAGATTTCAAAGCATGCTTTGAAATCTGTCGGCTGGGAACCCCTCGGACCGATATGTCTGCTGGTTAGTACGTTAACCAGCAGACATATCTTCTCGCACACGCGTTGAATGGATTTGACGCATGCGCTGAAATAATTCACTTCCTGGTGCGGTGACGTAGCGGCGTCAACGTCACCGCCACGTCACAGACACGTCAGCTCGCCGTCTGCCGGCGGGGATTTTGGTTTGATTGTGTGTACACGATCAAACCAATACATCCCAGCAGACAGATTTGCTCAAATCGGTCTGTCCGACCGATTTGAACAAATCTGTCTGCTCGTGTGTACGGGGCCTTAGACCCCTTTCACATTGGAGCGTATTGCAGGCGCTATAGCATTAAAAATGGCGCCTGAAATCTGCCCTCAAACAGCAGCACTATTGTCTCCATTGTGAAAGCCCGAGGGCTGCATCTTTGGAGCGGTGAAGGAGCAGTGTGTACACCGCTCCTGCCCATTGAAATCAATGGGACAGCGCGGCTATACCACCCGCAATGTGCTGCTTCTGCAGCGCATTGCGGGCGGTTTTAACCCTTTCTCGGCCGCTAGCGGGGGTTAAATGCGCCCGAAATCCGCCCATAGCGCCGGCGGTAAAAATAGCGGCGTTTTACCTCTGACAATATGGCGGCTCAGTGTGAAAGGGCACTAAAAGTTGAACATCATCTTCCGAGGAGACACTGGAACCAAACGCTGTCTTGAAAAATGTGGTTTCTGATATATAAAAAGAAACTCAACTATAGGAAACTAAAAGTCAGCAACTTCCAATAGTGTAGCTGCTGACTTTATGGAAACACATGGCAGCCAATAAAGTCCAGCACCTTCCACTCACCCAATCCCCCAAAAGGCTTTGGATCTTCTGCGTCGCTATGTTGCATTCGGGAGTCATCCTTGACTTTTAGAGAAATCACAGCTAGAGTGGCTTCTACTACACATGATTACAGACTGCAGGGAGATTGGTCCTGTAGCCCCCTGGGAGTCGCATACCCCAGGATGCTATGGGAGGGGGAAAATCTAAGTGTAAGTCCTCACCTAAGCGAGGAATTGGGGGGGGGGGGCAGACTGCTCGCCCATTAAGCTGCAAAGGCAGCGGATTGGGGGGTACATGCTGCGACCATGGCAAGAATGAAATCCCCCGTTGCGCCTAGTGGGCACTACCGCTTGCTGTATCTGATCTATTGAAGTGAATGGGGCAATGCTGCAACCTCTCAGTGGTGCAGCATTCATGGGGTGTAAACAGGCAGTGAGGAGGCAACATATTTTTTCCTCCCCATATACAGTGCCACTGTAGGCTCAAGTTTTATTATCTACTGCACACTAGGGGGTATCTAAAAAAAAAAAGGTGATTAAATGATTTAATTTAAATACCCCCTCCACTTTTCCATGAAGACTAAGCCATCACAGCCGTGCCTACTAATGGCATGGCTGTAATTGGGCAGGGCAGCATGTGACCGAGCATGTGACCCAGCCTCTATATAAGCTAGAGGCACACAGCACAGCTCATCACTCTGCTTTAGCTAGGGTAGGGAAAGGCGGCTATACATTATACAATTTTCTTTTCTTCAGCCACGGGTTGAAGGAAAGAATATTGCCTGATTCCCCCATCAATACAGTCAGTGCTGATGGAGGAATCCCTCCCTATGTGGTATAGTATGCTGACTGCGGGAGGGTTTCTCAGCTGTCAGAGTACAATGATCACTGCAGGTGGCTATAGCCGTTGGAAGTGATTAAACAAAAAACCTGACTGGCTAGTTGTACTGAAGTTGATAGATAAATCGACTTCAGTACAACCAGCCTTTCCATAGATGGATCAGAATTTGTTCTGTCTATGGCCGGATTTAGAAGTGCCACAGGGTCTTTGAAGAAGTTGCCACCTTTCTAATGCAATCCTGTGTTTATTGATTGCAGTACTTATTTCTACAGTATCAGGAATATATTTTGTGTGTTTTTCTGCTTTGATCATACAGTGGGTATATGACACTGGTGATCGTTCTTTGTACATTGATCTCTTTCGTTTACTCATAGATAATAATTAGCCTTTGACCTTGTAAAGGTTGTATGAGTTGGTGAATATTTTCCTCTCATATTTCAGGTGGTTGCCGGTGGATCAGAGTTCCTGCCATCGTCTATTCCTCCCATGTCGCCACCACAGTACTGCCCATCCTCGCCCATCTTCTCTTTGGTGACTTTCCAAAAACCAAAGAGCTGGATTCTCCAACACAGCAGGAGCGCCTCACTCTGGTGGCCATATACGCTCCGTACCTGGTGATCCCGTTGCTGATCCTAGTCACCATGCTCTTCAGTCCTAAATACTGTAAGGAGGAGAAGCGGAAAAGGAAATAATATCACCGGGTGAAGGACTTCTTTTTACATAACCCGTGGGCCACGACTACGTGTCAGGAACAACGAGCAATGTTTACTGCAATACAGAATAATATAGCCACTTACTGGAAAAGAAATCTGTTAATTGTGTCTTTTTATATGATTTTTCTCTCTCTCTAAAGGGAAAATGGACCAATAGATATTCAGATATACTGTATGCCAATGATATACAAACCTCTGCCTTTAATGTTGAGATATCTTGCATAAGAAATGTGGTAATAACCCACAGAAAGTTTTTTTTAAGCAGCCATACATGAATCGAAGTAAGCAGAGACTAGCAGAATTTCAATCCAGGTATGGGCAGGCTGGTTGTGCTCCCCGCTGTCAGAATACAATAGCTTGGTGGGACAAATTGGATGTGGATGGGGGGGAAATTGGGTCTTTTATATATCTTTTTGTTAACACAGCAGGTTAAATGTATGAGCTGCCTAAGGCCGGCTCAAATGCCGAGATTCAAACCGTGTATGGGCAGGTTGTATGTGCCAAGTTGATCGATCAACTTGGGTACAACCAGCCTGCTGGATTTACCTGCCATTATCACTATCGGCTGGTATAGCCACTAACAAAAATCACTGTCTTCTCCCTGCGGGGACAATGTCTCATCAGGGGGGAATCCATCTGTGTCGATGGAGAATCATGCAAACTTGCACTGTCTATGGCCTGCCCTACTCTACATTGTTCATGTAATTGGATTCATATAACCCATCGAAGAATAAAGTATTGTTGCCTGTGATGACTACATTTGACCTATCAGACACCTATATCGGCAGGGAAATTCAGAATGAAGGGTGATGAAGGGGAGTGATGATTAAGGCTGGCCATAGTTAAACTTCTATCAAGCGGAAACGGCCAAACATGGATCCAATTTTTTTTCCGGTTCCTTCAGAATTGGATGAATTTGGATCCAGCTACGGCCAGCTTAACAGCGATAGAAGATCATGAAGATTCACAAAGTCCTGTGTTACCCTACATAGCCAAAAGTATGTGCACATTCCTCCAAAATACTGAGTTAAAGTTGATGTCCAGGTTTACTTTCATGTTGTATAGTTAGTTTGGGCCAAGCTGGCCCAAATGAACTATTTAATTTTCTAACATGTGTGACCACTGAGTGTGCTGTATAAACTGTATATGTAGCCTAAGCTACATAGAGTACACAGCGCTGAGTTCCGGGTGTGAGATGAGATCTTCATGTCTCACACTCGGAGCAAAATAGCATTGGGCTGAGCAGTGCTCACCCATTCATAGGCTGCTTTTGTATTCTGTCAATGAATACAAAACTTCCTGTGGCCGAGTTGGAGAGCGTGACATCAGCAGCCACCTCTCCTGTTCAGCCGTTCTTATCATTACATAGCTGTGTGCCAGTGTATACTCACTTCAGCGACTCCATTATTCCTTTTTGGTAGCTTAAAGGATCACTAAAGTAAAAAAATGTTTATTTAAATAACAAACATGTTATACTTACCTCCACTGTGCAGCTCGTTTTGCACAGAGTGGCCCCGAATCTGGTCTTCTGGGGTCCCTCGGCGGCTGTCTCGGTCTCCCCCTCGGCGGCTGTCTCGGTCTCCCCGCCCCTGGAAGCGCTTAACACCTCCATGCGAGCTCGGTGTTGAGTTCTTGCGGGAGCGCTCTCCCGTGATACAGCCAGCGGCCATAGCAGCCGACTGTATCACTCGGCCCCCCCCCCCAGGCGCACCGCGTCATTGGATGTGATTGACAACAATGCAAGCCAATGGCTGCACTGCTTTCAATCAACCAATAAATGAGCCAGGAAGACGGCCGAGAAGCCTGCACGTTCATGGTGTGGGACTTCCGAGGGGTCAGGTAAGTAAAGGGGGGGTTCGGGGGGCCTCTAATTGGCAGGTGTTTTTTCACCTTAATGCATAGAATGTATTAGGATGAAAAAAACTTTTACCTTTACAACCCCTTTAACCTAATATAAGTCTCATAACCATGGATGTCTCTATATAAATAATACCCCATTAAAAGATAAAATTACAGAATTTGCTTCAATACTCACCTTCATTCCAGAGCTATCCATTGCAGTACTGCTTATTCACCACTAGATGTCCCCAATCTTCCTGCCAGTGTCATGAGACTTCATCCTGCAGCCTGTATTACTACCCCTTTCCCCATTACCATCCTCAGGATTTTCTTTTCTTGAGCTAGAGATTTTCCTAAAGCAGATTTTTCGATAATATCTCATAAAATACTACATCTGTCCCTGAGATCCTGTTAACAAATTGCAGGTAGATGCACAGAAAAAAAAAGTATTTTAAATGCTTAATTGCCATTTTTTTTTCTCTTCCACAATTCTTTAATTTGCTTGCAATGTGCTCTGAACTTGCTGGGAAATTTGACTACTTGAGAAAAGTCAGATGTCCGTCACGGCCTCCTCATTCCTTGTATGTCAAAAAGCTCTCTTTTCCTGGAAGTGTCTAATTACTCCTCCCCCCTATATATTTATTTATGTAGTAGCTGGGGAAGGAGAATACTTGAGTTACAGGTCACATCCAAGATGGCGGCATCCAGCAGGCTTTGGATGTAAATAACGCACATAAAATACATTTATCTACTTGTGAGATTGAAATGAATAGTCTTGTGACAGGGTCTCTTAAAGGCCAAGATACAGTACATACAATGCACAAATGCCAACTTTTGTAATGTGACGTGTTTTAACAGTAAGCATTGTTTTATCTTTTATTTCATTTACAGTTGTTGAAATTGGTCTGTTCTCTGTTCTTTTTTGTACTGCTGTGAAATGGTCCTCAGTACATCTCTAATGATCATAGACTCTTTCATACGATTCACTAAATAAATCTATTTTTCCAGTACTAACTGCTGTTATCGTTGAGTTACTGCCAGACACTGGGCCTTCAACCATCATACCGCCAACTGATCACATAACAATTTATAGAAATGGTTTTGTTTTCTTTCAGAAGTATTACAGTGCCTTGAAAAAGTATTCATACCCCTTGAAATGTTCTACATTTTGTCATGTTACAACTAGGGTTGTCCCGATACCGATACTAGTATCGGGACCGATACCAAGTATTTGCCCACCGCCGCGTTAATCCCCGTGCAATACAGCGCGGTAAATAGCCAATCACAGCGGCTATTTACAGGGCGATCTGTGCGGCGAATGAGAGATGATCTCATATGTAAACATATGAGATCATCTCTCATTGCCGCTCACACAGAGACAGCGTCCTGTCAGGGAGAGAGGGGACCGATCTGTGTCCCTTGTACATAGGGACACAGATCGATCACCTCCCCAGTCAGTCCCCCTCCCCCACAGTTAGAACACTATGCATGGTACACATTTAACCCCTTCCTCACCCCCTAGTGTTAACCCCATTCAATGCCAGTCACATTTATACAGTAATTAGTGCATATTTATAGCACTGATCGCAGTATAAATGTGAATGGTGCCAAAAATGTGTCAAAAGTGTCCGATGTGTCCGCCGTAATGTCGCAGTCCCAATAAAAAAAATAAAAAAAAAAAAAAAAATCGCAGATCGCCGCCATTACTAGTAAAAAAAATAAAAAAAAAGAATAAAAAATAATTCTGTCCCCTATTTTGTAGACGCTATAACTTTTGCGCAAACCAGTCACTTATTGCGATTTTTTTTTTTTTACCAAAAATATGTAGAAGAATACGTATAGGCCTAAACTGGGAAAAAAAATTTTTTTTTTTTTAATTGGGCTATTTATTATAGCAACAAGTAAAAAATATTGTATTTTTTTTCACAATTGTCGCTCTTTTTTGTTTATAGCGCAAAGAATAAAAACCGCAGAAATGATCAAATACCACCAAAAGAAAGCTCTAGTTGTGGGAGAAAAAAAGGACGTCAATTTTGTTTGGGAGCCACGTCGCACGACTGCGCAATTGTCAGTTAAAGCGACACGCAGTGCCGGAAGCTGAAATTTCACCTGGTCAGGAAGGGGGTATATGTGCCCAGTAAGCAAGTGGTTAAAGTATAACTAAAGGCAAAATGTTTATTTGGATAGAGTGATTTGCTCCAATTGTCCTGATCACCAAAGTCTCCTGGAATGAAAATGAGGATAAATCCAAATTCTGAGTTGTCTCCAGAACAGCAAATCTTCCAGTGGGGACAATTTGTTCTCATGAAGAGAAATCTCCCCAATGAGACATAGTGGGGTTTATTTACTAAAGCTAGAGAGTGCAAAATGAGTCACAGTTCTGCATAGAAACCAATCAGCTTCCAGGTTTTATTGCCAAAACTTAAAGTGGTTGTAAAGGTATTTTTTTCCCCCTAAATAGCTTCCTTTACCTTAGTGCAGTCCTCCTTCACTTACCTCATCCTTCCATGTTGCTTTTAAATATCCTTTTTTCTTCTGAGAAATCCTCACATCCTGTTCTTCCGTCTGTAACTCCACACAGTAATGCAACACTTTCTCCCTGGTGTGGAGAAAGCCCTTTGAGGGGGGAGGAGGCGAGGAGTGTCAGGACACCCACAGCTCCTTTCTCTATCTGCAAAGTAGAGTGTCCTGACTCTCCTGCTCGCCCCCTCAAGAGGCTTTCTCCACACCAGGGAGAAAGTCTTGCATTACTGTGTGGAGTTACAGACAGAAGAACAGGAAGTGAGCATTTGTTAGAAGAAATAAGGACATTTAAAAGCAACATGGAAGGATGAGGTAAGTAAAGGAGGACTGCACTAAGGTAAAGAAAGCTATTTAGGGGGAATTTTTGTTTTACCTTTACAAACCCTTTAATTGAACAAGCTGAGGTTAGAAGCTCATTGGTTTCTATGCATCCCACTAATGATTAGAGAAAATCAAGTAAATGTCTTTAAAATTCTAGACAATGTCCTACTACCTCCATTGCTTCTGCCGCATACATGCAGGGCAGTGGCTGAGAAGTGGCCCTGCTTCCGATCACAGCCTGAATGGGGAGGAGAGCCGGCCAGGGCAGTCAGAGAGGGGACCGATCACTGCTTAGAGCAGACGCCAGACATTTTTGGTAAACGCATTTAATGAATCCAAGCTCTGCAAGCTGAGATAACATGCACTGCATTGATGCATTCACACAATTTTGTAGTAACCATGAGCTAAAACATATTTCAGGAATATTTTTTATTTATCTATGTACACTAAAAACTGTATGATTGAATCGGTTCTGATGATCTATTTGTGGGGAAAAAAGGACGTCAATTTGGTTTGGGAGCCATATCGCACGACCGCGCAATTGTCATTTAAAGCGACGCAGTGCCGCAAGCTGAAATTTCACCTGGTCAGGAAGGGGGTATACATGCCCAGTAAGGAAGTGGTTAAAGTGGAATGTTAACCTTAGCCCCAGTAGTCCAATAAGTGAAGTCCATCGCTGGCGCCAGCGTCTTCTCCCCAGCTTCTTCCTGATAGGGACGCAGTCTCGGGCATTTTGATTGGCTTGGCATGGAATGACCTGCAGTGTATCCCACACACGCACCATAATGTATACTAAGCTGCGCATGCATAGCTCAGTGCACATTTCAGGGAAGACTGCAGGTAGGTTTATTTTATTGCAGGAGGGAGTGCATGACTCTTCTTCCCCAATAAACAATTTGTCTACTCCAAAAAAAATAAAAAATGTAAGTTCTTCATTAATTATCACCAACAAAAATCTCTTATCTCTCTAAAAAAAATATTTGATAAAAATTATTTGGGTACAGAACTGAATGACCAAGCAACTGTCATTCAAACCATCACAGAACAGAAAACAAAAAAACAGCTTGGAAATAAAGGAGGTTTATTATAGTGGGTAAAGAATAATAATAATAATAAAAAAATAAGAAAAAGCCACATTAGCCAAAATATATATTTTTTTTAATTGATGCACTTTCAAAAATCCAAGCAAATAAAATACTTAAGGCACTCTATTAGAAAATGCAACCAATCACATAGGACGATTGAACGGAATCAGGGTTAGTATATTTTTATGCCATCATTGGACTGACTTTGTCTAGATGACACTTTCTGTTTTTATTCCTTTGAAATGATAAATATAAGTGAAAACGCATGCATAGGGGGGGGTCGATTTACCAAAACCGCACACAGAATTTGGTGCAGCTGTGCACAGCAACCAATCAGGGTCAAGGTTTTAGCCCTCGTTCACACTGAACGTAGGTTTAAATTTGTGCGAGTTCACACATGATTCCAAACCGGCATTTCAATGCGATTTCGGGACAGTTTGAGAGACATCTCTGCGGGTTTCATGCACATATGTCTATTGAAATCGCCGCCAAAAGTAGTGCAGGAAATACTTTTGGGGATCGGTGAGGTGCTGCAAAGTTGGTGTCGCTCCGATTCGTAATTGCCGTCAATTGTCAAATCGGCCCAATGTGAACGTGGGCTTATTGTCAAAGCTTAATTGAACACGCTGAAGTTAGAAGCTGATGAGTTACCATGCACAGCTGCACCAGTTTTAGTAATTCATACCCAGTGGGGGATTATTTACTAAAGGCAAATCCACTTTGCAAACTACAAAATGCAAAATGCACTTGAAATTGCAGTTGCTGTAGATCCGAGGGGGACAGGCAAGGATAAAAAAAAAAAAAAAAAAAACAGTATTTTAGCTTGCATATGATTGGATGATAAAATCAGAGCTTCCCCTCATTTCAGATCTACCCCTCAGGCCGTGTACACACGACCGAGGTTCTCGCTGGAAACCAGCGAGAACCGCGCTGGAAGCTGCATTCCAGCGAGGACCTCGGCCGTGTGTACGCTCTCGGCGAGCTTCCTCGACGGCCCGCCTGGATGAATGGCTGGTTGCCATTCCCGACGGGCGGGTCGCCGATTTCGACGGCCGGCAGGGAACCTCGACGGGCGGAACGATGTGTTCTGCCCGTCTAGGATCTCTGCCGTGTGTACACGGCCTCAGATTTACAGCAACAGCACTTCCAAGTGCAATTTCAAGTGCAGTTTGCACTTGTAGTGCAAAGTGGATTCGCCTTTCGTAAATAACCCCCCATAGATTACCAACAAGACAGCTATGCACAAAAAGCAAACTAAAAATATTGTCACTCAACTCTGCTAATGCACAAGACTATGTAATAACAATGCAGACAGCGGTAATTGACAGTAATATAAAACAACCTATCACAGATCAGCTAGCAACAGGACAGCGAAAACGGTTATCAAAAACGTATTTATGGTCGCTGTTGATTACCCTTTGGGGATTAATAAACTTCACTCTCCTAACACTTTCAGAATTCTCACTCATATTTTAACTCCTTCCTAAAAACCCTTTAAATTGTTAGGAAAGTACAAGGGCTGGGAAGGATCAGCGATCGTGTGACTAAGGTCACAATTTATATGATCGGAAGATGGTCCCGCCAGCTACCGATCTTTAGACAAGACTTAAGCCTCGTACACACACACATTTTCTGCAGACAAAGCGTCAGACTTTTGTCTTAAGGAGTTGGTCATGAATTTGTTTTGCATACAAAACAGCACACAATTGTCGGCCAACAAACACGAACGTAGTGACTAGACATGTGCAATTCGTTTAGTTCCAAATTTGTTTTAAAACAAACTTTGACAAATTCAGTAATTCCGAAATTTCCAAATTTTGGAATTTCAGAAATGTTAAAATTAGAAAATACTGAATTAAAAAAAAATCTGAAAGTCGAAAAAAAAATTGAATTTCCAAAATTTCAGAATTTTCGAATTTCTGAAAAAAGCTAAAAAAAAAAAAAAAAAAAAAAAAAAAAAATGAACACAATTTTTCTGCAGTGCACATGTCTAGTAGTGACGTACTATGTGAAATTTTAGCTCTTGAGCACCTGAGCATTGATTACGAGCATGCGTGTTTGTACTTTTGTCTGACAGACTTGTATACGCATAAATCAAAAAATCAGCCCGTTGTCCGCGGAAATTTTATAAGCTTGCCATCCAACATTTGTCCGTGGAAAATCTGACAATTGTCTGATGGAGCGTACAAACAGTAAGATTTTCAGCCAACAGGCTTTCAACACAAAATTCCCATCGGAAAATCTGTGTACGAGGCTTAATAGCAGTCTTCAACAGTTCATCCTTTGTGCTGGGAGCGCACAGTGAGAACAAAAACATCAGCTGCCCAACAATGCTTCTATGCAATGTGTGGGCATTAATGCACACCCTTTTGCTGCCACACATGTGTTGGGCAGTCATAAAGAGGTTGTGTGACTTTAATAATAAAAGGTAATCAAATTGGACTTTGTGTATTTAAAGTCTAACAATGAACTTCTTACACTTGCTTCCTTTAGGTCTGCTAAATATACAATTGAAAGAGTTTTGTGTATATCTGGCCAATAAGTGCAAACAATTCCTGCTGCCTTTGCCAGAAATCTAGTTTGCTGATAGCTTCCTGTGCACAAGGAGAGGTCTGTGTTCTTTGTAATTCATCAGCAATGAAGTAGGCAGGGCTGACACCACGTGCTTAGGAGATGAGAGCTGTGTTATGTCAGAAGAAGGTAGGAGCAGACTATATTTCTGGCACATTGAGCGTGGTTCATCGATGAACGGCATATGAATCACACAGGAACCGCACCACCCTCCTGTTCAATTCACATGCGATTCACTGCAGTGCAATTTGAGCCTATTCATTTTAAATAGGCCCAAAGTCATGTGTGCAGTCATTTTTGAACCACATTGCATGGTTGTTTTTTACCATACAAATTGCATTTGGGGTGTCGTTAACATTGCATGGACACCCACTGCAGGTCACAAGGGCAGTGCGATTTAAATGCAGTGCGGGAAGCGCGCACAGACCCCAGGGTTTCCCAAAAACGCATTTGTGTGAACCTGGACTAACAGTTATTTGTACTCGCAGTGTGTTTAAAGAGATTACATGTGCATGCACTCCAAAGATATACAAGATAAAGGGATTTTTAAATACAGCTTACCTGTAAAATCCTTTTCTTGGAGTACATCACGGGACACAGAGCGGCATATTCATTACTATGTGGGTTATATGGAGTACCTTCAGGTGTGGACACTGGCAATCTTCAAACAGGAAGTCCCCTCCCTATATAACCCCCTCCCCTAGAGGGAGTCCCTCAGTTTTGTAGCAAGCAGTATGCCTCCCAAAATGGTCACCCAAAAGAGGGGTGGGAGCTCTGTGTCCCGTGATGTACTCCAAGAAAAGGATTTTACAGGTAAGCTGTATTTAAAAATCCCTTTTTCTTTCTCGTACATCACGGGACACAGAGCGGCATATTCATTACTATGTGGGATGTCCGAAAGCAATGCTTTAATGAGGGGAGGGAGACATCTTCCAAAGAAGGATTCAATTTAGAGATAAACTCAAATCATAATAATAATTCCAACTTAGTCAAGAAAAAACTTTTTTTTTTTTTTTTTTTTTTTTATAACCAAGGGTGTTTCTGATCCCGAGGATTTCAAACTGCAGCCTGTAGTACTGCCTGACCAAAGGCAGCATCCGCATTTCTTCTCACGTCTAGTTGATAAAACCTTGCAAACGTGTGGACTGATGACCACGTTGCCGCCTTGCATATCTGAGCCATAGAGATCTGATGGTGTGCTGCCCAAGAGGCGCCCATGGCCCTGGTAGAATGGGCCTTTACCGACAACGGAGGAGGCAACCTCTTCAACCCGTAGGCTTGAATGATTAATTGTCTAATCCATCTCGAGATGGTGGATTTTGCAGCTGCCTGCCCCTTCTTGGGGCCATCTGGTAGAACGAATAACACATCTGTTTTCCGGATTTTTTCTGTAGCTTTAAGATAGGCCTTCATGGCCCGGACAATATCCAAGGTATGCAGCAACCCCTCCTTTCTAGATGTAGGTTTTGGAAAGAAGGATGGAAGTACCAAATCCTGGTTTAAGTGAAATTTGGATATAACCTTTGGTAGAAAGGAAGGATGGGGCCGGAGAACTGCCCTGTCCTTATGCAGAACAAGATATGGTTCCTTACACGATAAGGCTGCTAATTCTGACACTCTCCTGGCCGAAACTATGGCGACCAAGAAAACCAATTTTCTTGTCAGTAAGAGTAAAGGAATCTCAGCCAAAGGCTCAAAAGGCTGTTTCTGTAGAGTGGACAGGACAAGATTTAGGTCCCAAGGACAAACTGGTGACTTGACAGGAGGATTAATACGCAAGACCCCCTGTAAGAAGGTCTTTACCAGCGAGTGGGTGGCCAGCGGCCTCTGAAACCACACTGACAGAGCTGAGATCTGTCCTTTGATTGTGCTTAGTGCCAGGCCTTTATCCACTCCTAGCTGGAGAAAACTTAACACCCTATCAATAGTATATTTGCGGCAATTCCATCCTTTGGATTCACACCAGCCTATATAGTTCCTCCACACCCTGTAATAAATTACCCTGGAGACCGGCTTTCTAGCCTTAATCAGGGTAGGGATTACCTGCCTAGACAGACCCCTACCCCTGAGAATCAGGGATTCAGCCTCCAGGCCGTCAAATTTAGACGCTGTAATGTAGGGTGGAGGATCGGGCCTTGTGAGAGTAGGTCTGGTTGTAGAGGAAGAGTCCAAGGGTCTCCCACTGCCATATTCAGGACTAGTGAGTACCAAGCCCTCCGGGGCCAAGCTGGAGCTATTAGAATGACTGGCTTGTGCTCCACTCTGATCTTGCGCAACAGGCGGGGGAGTAACTGTAGTGGAGGGAATGCATATAGAAGTTTGAATTGATGCCAAGGGCAAACCAACGCATCGGTTCCGCAGGCCATAGGATCCCTCGCTCGCGACACGAACCTGTCTAGTTTCTTGTTGAACCTGGATGCCATTATATCTACGTCTGGCGTTCCCCACCTCTGGCAGATTGTCTGAAAGACCTGGGGATGCAGAGACCACTCCCCTGGCAACAGACTCTGGCGACTTAAGAAGTCTGCCTGCAGGTTGTCCACTCCGGGAATGAATATCGCTGAAATGCAGGGTACATGAACCTCTGCCCATTGAAAAATCAAGTTCACTTCCCTTTGAGCGGCCTGGCTCCTGGTTCCCCCTTGGTGGTTTATGTATGCCACCGCCGTGGCATTGTCTGACTGGATTCTCACCGGGAACCCCTTTAATCTGGAGGTCCACGCCAACAGGGCTAGGCGAGCAGCTCTGATTTCCAAGATATTGATGGGGAGCTGCCTCTCTGCTTTCACCCAAGTTCCCTGGCGGGAGAACCCCTCGAAGACCGCCCCCCAGCCTGCCAGGCTGGCGTCTGTGGTAACTACCTTCCAGACAACAGGGCTGAAGGATCTTCCCTTTAGAAGGTTCTGAGGGTTCAACCACCAGGCCAGGCTTTGTCGGACCCTTGATGATAGCGTCAAAGGGGACTCTAAGGCATGTGCCCTCTTGCCCCAGGCTGCTAGAATGGCTGCCTGTAGGACGCGAGTGTGGATCTGAGCGTATGGTACTGCCTCGAATGTGGCCACTAGCTTGCCTAGTAATCGCATACACAGGCGAATAGTTGGTCTTTTCTTGTTTACAACCAACTGAACCAACCCCTTGATCGCCTTGATCTTTACAAGGGGCAAGAACACCTTTTGATGTTCTGTGTCTAACCTCATGCCGAGGTATTCCAACTGCTTTGTAGGCTGGAATGCTGACTTTCCCTGGTTTAGGACCCAGCCGAATTCTTCGAGGTACCGAACCGTGAGGTTTACTGCCTTTTGCAGACCCGTCCGTGAGTGATCTATGATTAAAAGGTCGTCCAAGTATGCTAGGACTGTGACTCCTTGGATCCTTAAATTGGCCAGAACTGGGGCTAGAATCTTCGTGAATACCCGGGGGGCCGTGGCCAGCCCGAAAGGGAGCGCCCTGAATTGGAAGTGTCGCTGCCCCACCGCGAAGCGTAAAAACCTTTGATGCGCCTGAAAGATTGGTACATGAAGGTAAGCATCTTTTATGTCTATGGAGGCCAGAAAATCGTCTTTCTGAAGCGCGGCGGCTGCTGACCGGATGGATTCCATCCGGAAGGAACGCACCCTTAGATAACCGTTTAACCTCTTTAGGTCCAAGATTGGCCTGACATCGCCGTTGGGCTTTGGTATGACAAAGAGATTGGAATAGAAACCTAGGCCTTGCTCTTGGGCTGGCACTTCTATAATTACGTCCTGGCAAAGCAGGTGATCCAAAGCTGCCAGCATTGAGGCCTTCCTTGCTGGATCCCTTGGTAGCCTTGATTCTTGAAAATGAGGCGGAGGATATCTTAGAAACTCCAGTCTGTAACCTGTGGTTACAGATGCCCGGACCCAATTGTCGGGGATCTTGGCTTCCCAAACTTCTGAGAAGAGACGAAGCCTTCCCCCCACCCTTGAGAGTGGGGGCGCCCCTTCATAATGCAGACTTAGGGGCTGTCTTTGACGGCTTGCGATACCACGGCTTCTTACCCCCAGGGGTCTGTCCTTGCGATCTACTGATAACGTTGGATCGTGCAGGCGGCCGTCGATACTGCCTGGAATTAGAGGGCCCCGAGACAGGAAAAAACTGCCTCCTAAATGTAGGAGCCCGGAATGTCTTTTTGACCGGTAAAAGGGTACTCTTGCCATTTGAAATAGTCTGAATATATTTATCCAGATCTTCTCCGAAGAGTCGTCCTCCATGGAAGGGAAATCCTGCCAGAAGCTTTTTGCATGGGGGCTCCGCCGCCCAGTTCTTCAACCATAAGAGCCTTCTCACGTGCACCAAAAATAGTGATAAACGAGAGGCCTGCTGGATGGAATCTTTTATAGCATCTACCGCGAAACACAGAGCTCTGGGAATGTCAGCAAACTCCTCTGCTTGTTGGGTAGGCATGTCCTTTAACATCTCTTTTGTCTGGTCTTTTAATGCCTGACAAACTCCAATTGCAGCTACCGCTGGCTGCACCACTGCTCCTGCCGTAGCAAAGGATGCTTTTAAAAGTGTCTCTAATCTTTTATCAACCGGATCTTTAAACATATGTATGTTTTCCACCGGGCAAGTAAGTGATTTATTCACACATGAGATGGCTGCATCCACTATTGGGAGCCTCCACTTCTTGGAGAATTTTTCCTCCATGGGATAAATGACCGCAAATCTTTTCGGTGGCAGAAAAATCCTGTCCGACCGTACCCAATCCCGAAAGATCAATTCCTCCAAGAGAGGATGGACCGGAAAAACTGCGTTGCTTAACGGGGCTTTCAAAGAGCCCAGAGAGGATACCGGAGGAACCTGAGGTTCTGGCAATGGTAAACTAAATGCCGAGCGGACCATGTCCGTCAAAGACTGTACCCACAGTCTCTCTGTCTGGGAGTCTGAAAATGGTTCCTCAGAGGTAGACCCCTCCATCCCTGAACCCTCTTGGTTCAGGTCCAGTTGATCCTCCTGTGATTCTAATTCCTCCGGAGAGAGAATCTCAGCATCTGAGGATACACCCCCTGGTGATGGGGATCTAACCCGTTTCTTACCAGGAATAGCTCTAGCGATCAATGCCGCTATTCTCTCTTCTAGCCCCCCTAGGGATACGGCTAGCATCTCCTCTGTGATAAACACAGGGCTGGGCTGATCTGGGCCAGCCTCCGCACCAGATCCCCCTAATGGCTCATCCAAGGCGCTCCTTAAATTAATAAGCTGCGGGGAAAGAATCGGCATATCAGAATCAGAAAGGGAACCCTTTTGTTTTTTGGTCTTTTTTGTACCCTTTGACCCCGAACCCTTGGAAGCCATAATACAAAATCGAGGGACTCCGCCCACACAACAGACTGTAGTGGGCAGGAGTACAAATTTCAGAGTTTAGGGGAGAATAGAACACTTAGTGTCCCCAAAAAACTGATGGGCCCGTATGTTGGTTTTTTCTTTTTTTTTTTTTTTTTTTAATAATTATATATTATATATTATATATTTTCCTTGACAACATACAGTGACCCTAATTTAAGTTTGCCAGCCTCCAACCTGCTGCAAAATAAGGGGGATTCTTGGCTTAACAATAAAGGCATTGGAACAAAGTCCACATGTACTACCCCTCTTCCGCCACCGGGAGTCACTGTTCTGCCGCTCTGCGTCCTCTCCTTGAAAGATCAGCCTCAGACTGAGCACTGACAAAGCCTGCTGTCTATAACAGCACAAAGGCGCGCCCCTGTATGACGCCGCAGGCCCGCCCCCCCCCGCCCTCCTGTCTGGACGGCGCGAAAAACGTCAATAAGACGTGCGCGCGCACGCGCGCGCGTATGCCGGAAACAGGAGGAACATGGAGGAGCCGCGCTGCTGGAGATCCAGGCACGCAGAAACAGGCGGCAGATTCAAACCCCCGGCCAGGTAGGACTCTCTCAAGGCCCCTAGGGATCCTTACTAGCCCTAGGAAGAAACAGCAGGTTAGCTAGCAACACATATTTAAACAGGGGGGCCTAGTGATGGGGGGAGAAAGGGTGTCATCCTGTCTCTTTTAGACATAGTGATCACGGTTGCCCATGCAGAGCATACTTAGGCTATCCCCCCTTTTAGGTTACCCCGGGGAGCCTGCTGTCGAACCAAGTCCCGCAGGCTCCCCCTTACCTGCTCCATGCTGCAGGATGTTTGACCAGCAAACTGATCCAATCTTCTCCCATCTCCGTGGGTAGCGTAGTAGACCTTCAGGCCCTGGGGTCCTATGAAGGTACCCACTGTCCTGGACCTATATAGCACCCTGGCAAACAGGAACTTTATGGTTTTGCAAACTCCAAGTCCTGGGCCCAGGGTCCAGCCCTCCAAAGAGGAGCATTATAGGCAAAACCCCACGGTTTGGGGCCCGGGTACTGTCCACTTTGGCACTGAGGCTCCTTGGACAGATCCGGTTAGCCCGCCCTTAATCCCAAGGATGTGGAGCAAAGCTATTCCGTGACCAACACCTAAGACACTGGCGAAAAAACTGAGGGACTCCCTCTAGGGGAGGGGGTTATATAGGGAGGGGACTTCCTGTTTGAAGATTGCCAGTGTCCACACCTGAAGGTACTCCATATAACCCACATAGTAATGAATATGCCGCTCTGTGTCCCGTGATGTACGAGAAAGAAATGTTATTTTTTATTTGACATAAACTTAAAAATAGCTCATGTAGCAATTAAGCACGGCCGACTCAAGTTGGAACTACAAGCAAAGGGCCCCATTAGTGAGCAGAATTTATTTCCATCTTTTTGGAAATCCCCTTTAAGAATGCAAAAAGCTTTCAGCAGGGATCTTGCATAACATTCCAATTAAACTGTACCAGAAATGTGAGATATCAGAATGATGATGAAAACTCTTCTGTTTGTGGATAAGGATGTTCATAGAACCTGTCAGAAGATCCTAAACAATGGACTTGGAGATGTTCCTGTTTGCTTGGCATGTGGCACACCGCTTTGCCCCTCCTGTAGCAGTATTTTGAACCACCATTTAGAAGGCTATCCCATGGCTTGTCTTTCAAAGCAAGCAATGTCTTTGACAACCAAGCGTGCTTTATGGATCCATCTCAAGACCAAAAGATGTAGAAGGCCCCTGAGCCACGTGTTATGCCCTGTACACACGATCGGTACGTCTGATGAAAACGGACCAATGGATTTTTTTCATCAGATATCCAATGAAGCCGACTTTCATCAGTCTTTCCTACACACCATCCGTTAAAAATCTGATCGTGTCAGAACGCGGTGACATAAAACACAACGACGTGCTGAAAAAAATGAAGTTCGATGATTCCGAGCATGCGTCGACTTGATTCTGAGCATGCGTGAATTTTTGACCAATGGATTTCCCCACAGACGTTTTTTTAACCATCAGAAAATTTTAAAACAGGTTCTATTTTTTTTCACCGATGGGAAAAAAAACGGTGGGGCCCACACATGATTGGTTTGTCTGATAAAAACGGTCCATCGGTCCGTTTTCATCAGACAAACCAATCGTGTGTACAGGGCATTAGGGGAGCAACACCGGGGCCTGGTGCCTTTTGGGTATAGCTGGGCGCAAGTATCTATGGGGTGGTTTTACCGATTACTAAAAATGTTGTTAACCGGAGAATAGCCTCATTAAATATTTGAAATGTTAGAATTATTTTGGGTATGAAATGCTAAAAAAAATAAACACAATCCCTGCCTTACCACGAGTGCCAATTAAACCAGTATGTACCCCCTGACCTCAAATTTACATACATCAATGCATATTGGTTAAAAACAAAATTGAAATGTACTTAAATACTTACTGTGGATGACGCCACTAAACACAATAACTCACAACAACCAATAGGATTTCAGCTTACAGAGGTCAGATCTATAAAAGTAAATTCCGATTGGTTGCTATGGGTTGTTGCATTACTTAATAAAAAATAAATAAAACACAATTATGTCTAAAAACAGACATTTCTTAACATGGTTCGGAGCTTAGGCTGGTTTAAAGGAGGTTGTAAAGGAACACTTTTTTTTTTCCTCAATAGCTTCCTTTACCTTAGTGCAGTCCTCCTTCACTTCCCTCATTCTTCGATTTTGCTTTTAAATGTCCTTATTTCTTCTGAGAAGTCCTCACTTCCTGTTCTTCTGTCTGTAACTACACTCAGTAATGCGAGGCTTTCTCCCTGGTGTGGAGTGTCATGCACCCCCTTCCTTGGACTACAGGAGAGTCAGGACACCCACTAACACACAGCTCCTTTCTCTATCTGCAACGTAGAGAGCGTCCTGACTCTCCTGTAGCCCAAGGGAGGGGGCGAGCATGACACTCCAAACCAGGGAGAAAGCCTCACATTACTGTGTGGAGTTACAGACAGAAGAACAGGAAGTGAGGATTTCTCAGAAGAAATAAGGACATTTAAAAGCAAAATCAAAGGATGAGGTAAGTGAAGGAGGACTGCACTAAGGTAAAAGGAAGCTATTTAGGAAAAAAAATACCTTTACAACCCCTTTAATGCACGTTCAGCTGCCCCTAAAGTGCACCAACGTTCTGTACCCAATGTCAGTATGCCACCTGCACCGCATTGGAGTTCCTACTTGATGCAGATTAGGTGTGGTTTCCAGTATATGCCTCTTGGAGTTGGATGAATGGTATTGTATGTAAATTGAAATGTACATGTGTTATTACACACAAAATGGGAGGTAGTAACTTTGGAAGACGCATGTTAAAATGCATTAAATGAATAAAATGCCCATTTCCAAGTATGAATGTACCTCATAGATAGAGGTCAGCAGCTCCTGAAATGAAGGCCACATTCACCCCTCTGCATGAGAGCGGGTTGTTGCTACGCGGTCATACTTATGGAAGTCTGATAGAACAGGCACCAAAACATGCAACAATTTTTTTGAACCACGGTTCCAAAATGCAGAGACGTGAATGTATCTTACAACAGGGTCTGTAATAGATTTCTTCACAGGAATAGGCTTGTAGGTTTTAAAATGTACAAACTGGTTATGACAAGTGCTTGAAAGTCAGAGGAATAAGAAGAGTCTCATAATCAGGTCCGCTGTCAGAAATGATCTGGGGTCCCATTACATGAAAGAACTGGGAATGATGCAAGTTTCTGAAAAATATTCCAATAAACAAAAAATCCCCAGTCCATTAGCAGTAACTGTTATTTCTGAAGGATGAATTGGTCAATAAATTCGTTCTGCTCGGCTTCTACTTTACAAAGAGCTTCGTATTCTATCTGATACCTACAGAGGAAAAAACAATACACAGTGTTTAAAGGGAGGGAAAAAAATCCTTAAATATTCAGTTTACAGCATTTTCTTTTGGACATAAATACATATCTAGCGCCTTTTCCTTCTATCGTCACCTCACAGAACCCCAACAATTATCTCCAGACAGAAGCAAGCAAAATCCTTAAAGCCCCACTTGCCAACTCTTATATTTACCTTGCCTATGCTCCTGCAGTGCTACTTCCTATGCTACAACCATTAACCCGATCTGGTACTTGCGTGCATGGTAATGACCAAGCGCTAATATTTGCACGAAACGCGTCTACCTCTTTGTCCCCTGCTCCATCTGTCAACCACTTGTCATATAAAGCTTCAATGAAAGGATTTTTGGAAGTGCAGCCGTCCGGAATTATTTCTTCATACGTGTTTGGGAGCATTTGATCTCCTCCCCTGTGACAGTGCTCAGGCTTGGAAGTCGATCGCTAAGCTGAGACACTGTTCTATGACCAAGGGAGTGAGGGAGCGCAGGCAAGGCGAGTATAGGGGTGGTAGGGAGGCCCCTTTGCAGAGACAATGTCATTGTGCCCAGCATGGCCAAGACAATGGCGTCTCTTTAACCTAGACTTTTTACTCCCTCTATGAATACAGTAAAACCTTGGTTTGAGAGTAACTTGGTTTGAGGGCGTTTTCCGAGACAAGCAAAATGTTTTAATACATTTTGCCTTGATATACAAGCGATGTCTTGATATAAGACTAGGGTCATGTCACAACTGAGTATAAAACAGAAGAGAGCCACCTCCAAGTGTAGCAATATGGTTACATTTAAAGCGGAGTTCCACCCTTAAAACCACTTGGTTTCATCCCATCCAGCATACTGGCGTCAGCGCCAGTATGCTGTTTTATTTTTTATTTTTTTAATGCATGTACTTACTTTATAATAAATCATTTAATTCCGTGCGCACCGCGGTATGTCGCCGCTATAAGGCGTCACGCCTTCCGGAAACAGCGATTAGCGTTCGGCTCTTCTCGGCGCCTGCGCACAGACCCAGGAGCTGACTGCGCAGGCGCCGTAAATAGCCGGTCCTAGTTCGGGTTTTTTCGGAAGGCGTGACGCGGCTATATACGGCGCCTGCGCAGTCAGCTCCTGGGTCTGTGCGCAGGCGCAGAGAAGAGCCGAATGCTAATCGGCTGTTTCCAGAAGGCGTGACGCCTTATAGAGGCGACATACCGCGGTGCGCACGGAATTAAATGATTTATTATAAAGTAAGTACATGCATTAAAAAAAAAAAAAAAAAAAAAAAAAACAGCATACTGGCGCTGACGCCAGTATGCTGAATGGGATGAAACCAAGTGGTTTTAAGGGTGGAACTCCGCTTTAATGAAGGTACAACATTTAGCAACTTATTGCTACACACGTACACACGGAGGGACATGTCCGCTGAAACTGTCCGACAGACCGTTTCCAGCGGACATGTCTCCTCCAGATTTTCATCAGACGGCCTGTACACACCATCGGATCAAAATCCCTGCCGGCAGACAGCGTGGCGACGCCGCCACGTCACCGCACCAGGAAGTAAAAAAACTTCCACGCATGCGTCAAATCCATTCAACGCATGTGCGGGCAGATATGTCCGCTGGTTAGTGTACTAACCGACGGACATGTCTCCGGGGGACAAATTTTAAAGCATGCTTTAAAATTTGTCTGCCGGTCAGACATGTACGCTAGCTCATACACACGATCGAAATTTGTCTGCTGAAACGGTCCGTCGGACCAGTTTCAGCGGACAAATTCGATCGTGTGTACGTGGCCTTAGAGGTGCCTCTCTTCTCATTTATACCCTGTAAAAAAAAATCTTTGATATACAAGTGCTTTGGATGTTTCTGGAACAAATTATGCTCGTAATCCAAGGTTTTACTGTAGTGTTAAAACTTGGACCACTAAGCCTTGGAAAATGATTATAAGGTAAACTGCAAAGAAAAAAAATAATTATTACAAATAATATAACATTAGAAGAAAATCTGATCTGTATTACAAAAAAAACAACATGCAACAAAACAAAGTTACCATCAGTAAAGAACTATGAAAGCTATGTTTACAAGTCATCCTAAATGGCAAAATAAAGGAATGGAAATATGGGGAACAGAAATCCGGCACAGCAAAAAAACTTTTTGGATGGAACAGCCATTTCCTAAGCAGGTCAGGTTTACACCAATCAATTAGTGGCGCTGGCAATAGGTGACAGCACTGATCACTGTATTCCGATGGCAGGGAAGGTTCCTCGCTGTCAGAAAACAAATTGCACAGCAGGAAGGATTCCCCCATCCATATCGATTGTGTGGATCAGAGAATTCGATTTAACCTGCTGGCTGAACAAAAAAAAAAAAGTGTGATTAAATATCAACAAATACTCTTTTCTACTACTCCTCACCTACCATGTTTCCCTGAAAATAAGACCTACCCCGATTTACAGGAAGAGCTGCAATATAAGCCCTACTCCGAAAATAAGCTCTAATTTAAAGTGCCGGGGAAATACTAGAGTCCACTCCATTACTGTATTGTATAGTGTAGTGGTGCCAAATACCCTTTGGTATAGCGCTGACCTCCCTCTGCTCTCAGCTGTACTCGCGCTGCTCTCCTCTTCCCCTCTCCTCCCAGCGGGGAATCTCGGGCCCCCCTCCCTCTGCATTTCTTAGAGATGTGAAGAGGCTTTTGGCGGGCCACGGAATCGCCGAGCAGCGCTCAGCTGAAGGCCCCCCTCCCTCTGCATTCCTGAGAGCTGGGATAAGGGCTCAGACGGGCAACAGAATCGGCGAGCAGCGATCAGCTGATGTCGGGCTGCTCTGCTCTTCTGCAAGCTGTCAGCGAGGGATCTCGGACCCCCCTCCCTCCGCAGGGGAAGAGAGCTTCAAAGGGTTACGGATGCTCCCAGCACTAGAACGTATGTGGCACAATTGAATATCAGACACACACATAATGCAATATTCAGTGCTGTAAATTTTAGGAATTTCCACAGGGGATTTCTGACAGGCAGGGGGGAGAGAAGACAGCATATGGCATAAGACCTACCCCGATAATAAGCCCTAGTGTGTTTTTGGGTAACCAAATTAATATAAGACCCAGGCTTATTTTTGGGGAAACACAGTATGACTGTCACAGCCTTATATAGGAAGGATATGTCCAATTAAATTAATAATCTTCCAGTTATTTTCATTTCCTAATGTCTGTAAATGTGCTTGCTTAGTTTATACCCAACAAGCACCATCATTTCACCTTCATTTAAACAACCAAATAGCGCTTAAAAAACATTTTTAGATACAGAAATAATACTAGGTCAGCATTTACTACAAGGTTATCTCGCTCTTCCACCTTCTGCCCTTTTGAGCTTTACTTTGGCTCAGTATGGAGTGTCACATCAAGGCTATGGGGGCCGATTAGGAAAGTATAGTAGTAGTGGAGGTGCACAGTACAGGGCCCAATCTTTTCCAGTGTGTGAACCTTACTCACAGATTACAGGTGCTGGTGAGTCACACTACAACACTTAGATGGCCCTTACCAATAGTAATATATAAGTAACATTGTAAGGCTTGTTTAATAACCTGTAACACGACTTATGCCAGTTTGAAACTAATGTTCACATTATATACATTTTTCTGCACAGAACACATAAAGGGGGTTATTTACGAAAGGCAAAACCACTTTGCACTACAAGTGCAAAGTGCATTTGAAATTGCACTTGGAAGTGCAGTCGCTGTAGATCTGAGGGGGACATGCAAGGAAAAGAAAGAACAGCATTTTAAACTGCACATTATTGGATAATAAAATCAGCAGAGCTTCCCCTCATTTGAGATCTTCCCCTCAGATTTACAGCGACTGCACTTCCAAGTGCACTTGTAGTGCAAAGTGGATTTGCCTTTCATAAATAACCCCCAAAGTGCCTTGAAAAAGTATTCATATCCCTTGAAATTTTCCACATTTTGTCATGTTACAACCAAAAACGTAAATGTATTTTAGCGGGACTGCGACATTGCCTCAGACAAATCTGACACTAAGTGACACTTTTTTGGGCCAGTGACACCAATACAGTGAAAACAATGCACCGACACTGTAGAAATGACACTGGCAGGGAAAAGGGTTAACACCAGGGGCGATCAAGGGGTTAAGTGCGTTTCGCTATGAGTGATTTCTAACTGTGCGGGGGACGGATGCACTTGAGGAAAAGATAGCTTAGCTGAAACACAAGTTCTTTTACAGACTGTCCAAAAACAGCAGGAGGGGCGCCCCAGCGAAGCGCACCCCCTGAATCTCGTGCACAAAATCACGTACCAGTACGTGATTTTGCACAGTTGGGCTGCCCTGCCACAGTATATATGCGGTGGGCGGTCTGGAACTGGCTAGATGTGCAAAGCTGGTACCAAAACGTCCCCTTTTGGGTGGAGTTATGCTTTAAATATACTATAAAAAGTATTGATATATGTTATATTTAATAGGTGCAAAAAAATAAATAAAAAGACCACGCTAAAAAAAAAAAAAAAAACTTTTGATAACTTTAATATTACTGTTGCATTCTTATCAGTAATATTATTTCAGCTGTTTGAGACTTTCCTTTTCTCCATAACAAAGAGGGAAGTGGGCGGTACCTGTAGTCCTGTAAATTTATGTTGTCCTGATATAGTAGAGCAAGTGGGAGTTGTTTCCCAGAGGAAAATAGGAAAGAAAACAAATCCACCGCATACAAGAACTGTTAAAGCGGAGTTCCACCCAAAAGTGGAACTTCCACTTAATCCACTCCTCGCCCCTTTACATGCCACATTTGGCATGTAATTTTCTTGGGGGGGGGGGGGGGGGGGGGGAGTGGTGGCTTCAGGAGGAGTGGGACTTCCTGTCCTACTTCCTCCTTCCGCCCAGGGACCATTAAGGCGATACGTCATATCGCCTTTTAGCGGCCCCTCCCTGTAGGCGATCACCTGGGAAACGTGACAGGTCCCAGAAGATCGCCTGTCCAATCAGGGAGCGTTGTGCCGTTCGCGCATGCACAGTGAGTGCCTGGCCGTGAAGCCGAAAGCTGTCACGGCCGGGTGCCTACAGTTGCAGTGGAGGTGCCGACGGCGAAGGGGGGACCGGAACGAAGCTCCCAGCGGCACGTCGCTGAACCATGGAACAGGTAAGTGTATGTTTATTAAAAGCCAGCAGCTACACTTTTTGCAGCTGCTGACCTTTAATAAAATGTAAAAAAAAAAAAAAAGGCTGGAACTCCCCTTTAAGCTGGGATATATTACATTTTGACTTTTTTTTGGGGGGGGTAAGATTTTTAAATTGACATATTGCAGCATTTTAAAGCCCTTGGAGATAATGCCCAACTCCTGCTTCCAAAAGGTAAAGGGCCTGACTTACTAAAGAGCGAAGTGAACCTTAGTACACTTTTATATACACATTATAATGCAATATATATATATATATCTCTACGGAAACTCGGCTGAAGACATCTTCTCCATTATTAGAAGGGGGAAAAAAAAAAAAAAAAGCATTCTGTGGATGTTACACGCTCACAGCTGGATTTTTTTTATTAATTCACTTATTCTGGTAGACTCCAGCAGAGTGCTACTTGGATTTTTTAAAACACAATTACTTTGATCAGCCATTAGAGTCTTTAGAAGACTGAAAAGGCTGGAAGGTGAATATCCACCCTTAAAAGGCTACGGTCACCTTCAGGAAGATGTTCCACCTGTTTTTAGGATGGAACATGTGACCTGTACCCGATCCTGCAGACTCTCCTCGCACTCCCTGTGACAGCAGGCCGGGGATCTTCTCCCTGTACCAGCTGTCACTATGAGAAAAGCGAGGTCGTGCAGGGCTCCGCCCACATGGCTGCATCAATGATTCCTGCGAATCAATGAACTACAAGTACAGACAGTCTTTGCGGCTATCGGTTTGTAGTTCTCAATGAACGACCAGCAACCTGTGTAGCACTTGATTCATTCATGGAGTCTCTCTGTCTTTGTCCATACAATGTATGGGCAGACAGCCAACAATGACAGTCTGGAGACGAGTTTCTCAAATCCAGTCCTTAAAGAGCTTGTAAAGGTTTGTTTTTTTATTTTCTAAATGGGTTCCTTTAAGCTAGTGCATTGTTGGTTCACTTACGTTTTCCTTCGATTTCCCTTCTAAATGTTTTTTTTTCCCCCCTTTGCCTGAATTCCTCACTTCCTGTTCCTCCTCAGTAAGCTTGCTCCCATCATCCAAGTCGTTCTGGCTGGGGGTTAGTCAGCCAGAACAGCTTACTGAAGAGCAACAGGAAGTGAGAAATTCAGACAAAGAAAAAAAACATTTAGAAGGAAAATCTAAAGAAAAGGTAAGTAAACCAACAATGCACTAGCTTAAAAAGAACCTATTTAGGAAATAAAAAAACAAACCTTTACAATGGTTGTAAAGGTAAAAAAAAAAAAAAAAATCCTAAATAGCTTCCTTTACCTTAGTCCAGTCCTCCTTTCACTTACCTCATCCTTCAATTTTTTCTTTTAAAATGTCCTTATTTCTTCTGAGAAATCCTCACTTCCTGTTCTTCTGTCTGTAACTCCACACAGTAATGCAAGGCTTTCTCCCTGGTGTGGAGTGTCGTGCTCGCCCCCTCCCTTGGAATACAGGAGAGTCAGGACGCTCTCTACGTTGTAGATAGAGAAAAGAGCTGTGTGTTAGTGGGCGTCCTGACTCTCCTGTAGTCCAAGGGAGGGGGCGAGCATGACACTCCACACCAGGGTGAAAGCCTTGCATTACTGTGTGTAGTTAGACAGACAGAAGAACAGGAAGTGAGGATTTCCGTCAGATGAAACGGCTGTGGTAATTATGAAGGCAATGAAACTGACCAAATCACTTGTGCAAAATAATAGAAATCGTGAAAGCATGACCTGTTGGGGTGCATTGAAGACTGGATTTGAGAAACACTGGTCTGGAGGAGTCCTACATGGCACCTGTGATCTGCTGATTGTGGGTGCAATGCTTTACAGGCTATAAATAATATACAAATAATAACATAGCAGCAAATGCACTTTACCAGTAAAAAAAAAAACGTGCATTCATTTTTTTTCATTTTTTTTAAGTGAACTTATCCTTTAACCAACATATATCACTTGTGGAAGACTTTGCCGCTACCCAGAACATACGATTTGCTGTTATAATTAGAAGAAACACAATAACTGGTAAGATATACTAATCACCTATCATTATGGTGTTCGCCTGGCACTTACAATACATCGTTACAACAAAACTAGTGATAAAATAGCTCCGATATCTCACCTTTCTAGTTGCATCTTCTTCTCTGCTATTAACGCGTGTAGTTGCTGTTGCTGTGCTTCTCGTTGTTTAGAGATGGATTTCAACAGATTGCGAGCACCAATAGCCTAAAGAAACAAAAATATTTTATTGTGTGTCAAAACACACATACAGTATACTGCAAAAGGTATTATATCTGCCGAGTGACCTGACTTGTTATTACTGCAGGTAAAGGATCGAAGGTCAAAATGTAAAATCATATTTAATTTCCGATTGAATTCCAATTATTTGTAGCCTACTGCGATTAGTCTGAATGACTTGAAAAATCTTACACATTTACACATTGAATTCTGTTTGCTGCCTCTGGAACCTCAGCTGGGAGGTCGCCCAGATGATTGACGTTTTTCAGAAAAAGTTCCCCCCCCGGCGAATAAGGCCCCACCCCCCGTATTGCGTAGGCGCGTCACGAGTCACGGCGTTTCCGAAAGAAGCCAAACATGAAGAAGCTCTATACGGCGCCTGCGCATTTAGCTCTACACAGCTCCTAGGTCGGTGTGCAGGCACCGTATAGAGCCAACTAGCAGCTCTGCGTGATCGGCTTGTTTCGGAAAAGCTGTGACTCATGACGTGCTTACGCAATACAGGGGGCAGGTCCTTATTCACCGGGGGAACTTTTTCTGAAAGACATCAATCATCTGGGCGACCTTCCAGATGACATGCCTCCTCTGCATAAAAACGCTTACTCCCGCGGGGAGAAGTACCCGGAAGCTGGAGTGCAAATGTAGATTACAAGGTCTGTACAGCCTAAAAAAAAAAAAAAAAAAAATTGCGGATGTTAGAAGTATAAAGAAGTTGGTCTGATATAAATGTTATTTGGATGAACCTCCGCTTTAAAATAAAAGAGAGAATGAGAGAGATAGGGGCTCCCAAGTACAAGAGTAGTTGGGAAAAAGATGTTGGTGATATTTCTGAAATACAGCGGAATAGAATTTCGCAACTTGCCCCACTGGTATCGACGTCCCCCTCTCAGAGGATGTCACATCTGTTATTATACAGAACCTACTACACCCCCACGTAAACTTTTTCAGTTTGGCTGCAGGCTGGATGCAAGCTGCCCTAGGTGTGGGAATACAGAGGGGGACATGCTCCACATGTTTTGGAGATGCCCCAAGCTATTCCGCTACTGGACGAAGGTTATAGGAACCATCGACTGGGTATTGGAAATTCTACAAAGCTGGAAGAGAAGCACTGCCTCCTGGGATTAGTGGAAGGAGTGGGGAACCCAGGGAACACCCAGGTCGCGGCTCTGTGATGCCTATTTTAGGCAATAAAGCTGATCGCCCCAAGATGGCAGTCGGTCTCACCCCCGTCCAGTAGAGAATGGGTAAATAGCATGAACGCAGTAATTCTCATGGAATAACAAAAAAAATCTTTACGTAAAGCAAGGGGCCTTAAAAAAATATTTTAACATCTGGAAACCCTGGTGGGAAGCAAGAGGGATTAACATCTGAACACGAATAGAGTAAAGAAGTGCTCAAATGATGAGAGGTGACCTAACAAAACCTAGATCATGATAAAGGAGAGAGTGCAGTAGAGCGGATGAGTGAGTAAAAAGGGGGAAGTGACGAGAGGGAGAAATGAGTGAAGGTAAGAAGACTTAGTTGGAACAAAAGACAAGTCCACCTGAATGACCCTGATGCCGCGTACACACAACCGTTTTTCGGGTTCAAAAAAATTAAGTTTTTGAGGGTCTAGAAAGTTTTTTTCAACCCGATCATTAAAACGGCCTTACCTACATACGATTGTGGAAAAAAAAATGCTCTAGCAAAGCGCAGTGACGTACAATGGCACTATAAAAGTGAAGTTTCATTCGGATGACGCCACCCTTTGGGCAGCTTTAGCCAATTTCGTGTTAGTAAAAGACGATTCGGGCTTTTTTGTCTGTTACAGCATGATGAATGTGCTTCCTCCATTATGAACGGTAGTTTTACCAGAACGAGCGCTCCCGTCTCATAACTTGCTTCTGAGCATGCGCAGATTTTTCACGTCGTTAAAGCCCACACACGACCATTTTTTACAATCTTAAAAATCACAACGTTAAAAACGTTGTGAAAAAACAGAGCATGTTCGAAAAAATATTGCCCATTTTTTAGAACCTGAAAAATGCTCTGAAGCCCACACACGGTAGTTTTTAATGACATAAAGAAAAAAAAAAACTTTGTTTTTTAGAACCTGAAAAAACGCGGCATAACCCTCACCCACTTCTCACCATAGACCTAATGTTTTAGCAATCCCTGTACATTAAAGGGTGGGAAGATGGGGAGATGGGAGGGGGTGCATGCAGGGAAGACTGCTTTGTTATATTCTCTAAAAACAAGTGAAAAACCTTAAGAAATAAAGTATAAAAAAAAAGAAAGAAAAAAGCGTTATCATTCATGTTCTGTAAAAAATTACCAAGAAATCATGAATCCTAAAGCACAACTGTATCTGCACAAATCTGCACTAGCTTATAAACCTTGAATACACAGGACTGACCTTAATGTAATATTAGCACAAGATCAAGAGGGGTTTACAGAAACTGAAATCAGAGGAATGACGTGTCTCATACGTTTCCAGCCAGAAACTGCTGACATTGCACATACCGGCTCCAATGTCATTCAGAATGGCCAACGTGTCACAGTGTAACACAGGGACAGGAAAGGGATTTAAATAGCTCAGTTATTTTTTCTAATACATTTTAGCACATTTTTTTCTATTTTATTTTAGTAAAAAAACAACAAAAAAAAACTGCTTTATGACTGGAAAGCTCAAGCAGCGTTGGCTTGGCATTCTCTCCTTTCATAACATCTGTTTGCTAATTAAATACAGTTTTGCTTTGAATGATTCCCCTTTGGGGAGGTTTGCAGAGTGTTTGTATTTGTATTTTTTAGTAGTTTTCTACAGCATTTCCAAGCGTTTGAGCTTTGCATTATTTGTATTCACTAATAAAAATAAACTATCATCTGTTACATAATTTCTTGTTATGTGTTTCTGCTTTGAGCCGTTTCAAAAATGCACTAATCTCCCCGAATCGAGCAAACACAAAAGTAGTCCAAAACTTGTTTGACTTCAGGTGTTTGGAGTGGCAGAGTCTGGTATAACTTGCGGTGATCACAAAGTAAAGGTGCACCAAATGGAAATGTTGGTGCCCAAACCGATACCGAAAATTAAGAATACACTAGGCAGAAAAAAATTACTGTTTAAAAAAAATATTTTTATATATTTTAAATATAATTTGTACGTTTTTATATATTACATTGCTAATAGTATTAGCAAAATTCGCATGTGGTGCACCTCTAGCAGACATACTATAGGAGATGGTCAGAGGCTGCAGACGTGGTACAGGAGATGGTCAGAGGCTGCAGACGTGGTACAGGAGATGGTCAGAGGCTGCAGACGTGGTACAGGAGATGGTCAGAGGCTGCAGACGTGGTACAGGAGATGGTCAGAGGCTGCAGACGTGGTACAGCAGATGGTCAGAGGCTGCAGACGTGGTACAGCAGATGGTCAGAGGCTGCAGACGTGGTACAGGAGATGGTCAGAGGCTGCAGACGTGGTACAGGAGATGGTCAGAGGCTCCAGACATACTACGGGAGATCAATGCAGTCTCAATCAAATGCAGCCTGACTGTGCCCAGCAGCTTCACCATCATTTGCAGCCTGCCTGTGCCTCACTAGTGCCCATCATATGCAGCCTGTCTGTGCCCAGATTAGCGGCGATCTCACAGAGCGGATTTGAATTGCCCGGGCCGCAGTAAAAAGTGTCCCGCCTCCTGTGATCACGGCACACTAATTCAATGTCCCGGAATTGGATCAGTGTGCCATCTATCACAGGAGGTTGGACATTGTTACTATGGCCACGTGGACAATTCAGCTCTGTGCCACACAGAGATCGAGGAGAGGAGGAGGGAGGGGAAGGAGGAGGGAGTGGAGAACTGGGGGCGCCTCAGAGTGACACTCCCACAATGGGCAGCACCCGGGGAGGACCACACCCCCTTTTGGTATCGGCTGTTTTTGTCTTTCAGCCGAATGACAAAAACAGTTTTCGGATGATAATTTTCTGCAGCCGAAATTTCCACTATCACAGTCTTCATTTTTTTGCCACATTCACAACTGAGTGAGTGTTTTGTATCTTGAAGCTCCAAAACACTTGAAAAAAAAAAAAAAAAAAATCTATTTGGGTGAAATGTTACGATGCTTCAGGTAACCTTAATGGCTGTGCACTCTTCATACAGCAGACACACACATACATAATAATGATCTGTGATGAGACTAAAAATATTTAACAAAGTATTTTTTTTTACATAAAAAATGGAGTTCATTCTACAATTATCCACATCACAATATTCAGACACCGCACCTTCATCTTCTCGTTTTCCGTTTCTTTAGCCAGCTGATCCACCATATCGATTAATCCGCCCACTATTTTCTGAAAATCACCGATTTCTAAAAAGGACAATACAAATGTTTTAGAACGCTTAGTAATCATACAAGGATAGATTCACAACATCGCATTCCTTGCCGTGCCTTGAACCCATTCATTTTGAAACAACTGCCACAATACAGAGATGGTAACCATCATGAATTGCAAATGTGTGCCGGTGCTCTGGAAAGGTGTGTACTTAAAATAAAAATGGCATCCCAACACAGTGGATTGTGTTACAGTAACGCACATAGAATACACATTACATGTAGTAGTAATCATTTTCTTAAACTTTAACAGGTTTAAAATTGATAGCTTAAATCTCTCCTAATTATTTGCGTGAAATCTGTATTTACTTGGACGCCGTTTGCAAATTAAAGCCGAACTCCAGGAATCCAGTCGTATTGTAAATTCTGCTGGGATACTACGAGTTGGGGCAATGAGGTGCATGCCACCGGATATTTTTACCAATAGACTTATGCCACGTACACACAACCGTTATTCATGTCATGCAAAAAAAACGTTTTTCTCTGTGTGATTTGTCGCGATTCCTCTCAAGCCTGCCTTGCATATACACATTCGTGAACAAAAAAAATGCTTGAGCAAAGCGCGGTGGAGTACAATGGCACTATAAAGGGGAAGTTGCATTTCGAATGGCGCCACCCTTTGGGCTGCTTTTGCCAATTTCGTGCTTCTGAGCAAGCGCATTTCCCCCCCCCCTCTATAAAGCATACACATGACCGTTTTTCAGGATATGACAAGGAACGACGTGAGAAACGACAAGAAAAAAAATAGAGCATGTTCTTAAAAAAAAAAAAAAAAAAAAAGGGCCATTTTTATCGTCGAGAAAAACGCTCTAGAGCCTACACAACCGTTTTTCACCATCAAGTTAAAAAAATGAAAATTTTCTCGTCATAAATACCGGGCGTTAGGTTTTTCTTATGCTTTAAATAATGTACTTCTTTATATAAAATAAAAAAAGTTTATTGCCACGACTAGATCTTTTTATTTTTCAAATGATTCATCGTGTGTTTATATTACATACATTCAATTTTTATTGTAATTTTTAAAAGTGCAAACATTTCCAAAAGGTTCTTTTACAACTGATTTAAAGTAGTATTAAATACTCAGCATTTTTTTTTTTCAGTTTAACACACTGAGCATATTAAAATAAATATTCCCCAGTTAAAGAGGAAGTAAACCCTCTTTTTCCCAAAACACCCTGCAAGACAAAAGGCATAATGAGCTAGTACGCATAGCATACTAGCTCATTATGAAGTACTTACCCGAGATCGAAGCCCATGCAGCGGCCCTCATTCCCCTATTCCGTCGGCACCATCTCTCCATGAGTAACTTCCGCATATCGCGGCTCCGGCACTGTGACTAGCTGGAGCTGGGATGACGTCACTCCCGTACATGCGTGCCGCCACTGATGGCACGATTACAGTTAGAAGTGGCACGCTCAGTGCGCCTGCGTGCTGTTGTCTATGGCGCATTCGGTGCCTTTCTTTTGCAAAGATCTCCTAAACCGTGTAGGTGCCTTGCCATCCTAGGCGTTGAGGCTGTGTGTTTCTATTGATGACACAGTATGAGGCGGTCCTCAAGGCGCCCCAACAGGTCATGTTTTCAGGCTTTTCATTATTTTTAGACAGGTGATTTGATCAGTTTCAATGCCTTAGTATTTACCACAGCCATTTCATCTGAGGGAAATCCTGAAAACATGACCTGCGGTTTTCATGCTTTTTGTAGTCAAGGCATCCTTTAGAATTGCGCACTATACCAGGGCACACCAGACTGAGAGCTCATTCACATGAGGAAGGCGCTTTTTTGTGTGTTCTGCCTTTTTTTTTTTTTTTTTTTATTAGGCTGCTCTATACTTGTAAAACATGCAAAAAAGGTGCCGACATGATGTTTAAGTTGAGCCCCACCAAAATACATGCTACTGTAGTACCATGCGTTTAAGTGGGTGCAAACAAACATTCAATTGGTCATTAAGAATTAATGAAACCCGTGTGCAACTGCAAAGGGCAACACATTGTGTGGTGTGGGAAAAACTTGAGATTTTATGTTTCACTGCACTGCACCTGGTGTGAAAAAGCCGTAAATGTAGTTTGTAAAGTTAAGTGGTATGTAAACATGTCTAGCACAAACCCCCCCTCTTTGCCCGTGCTAGCACAAACCCCCCTTCTTTGCCCGTGCTAGCACAAATCTTGTGCTTAATCAATGATTAAGCACAAGATGTTTGTGTGAAACACGTCTACGTGACCTCGTGTTGGCGTCTTTGATGTTCACTTGAAAAATAAAAGGCAATCGGAATTCCTGGATGTGCAGCCATTTCTTTTCTTACAGACTTCAATGTATATCATTAGAGTGTCAGCTTTGGGAGATCAATTCCTTATTCCTCTTGGCTGAGGTGACTTACTGTCTACGAACTCCCTGCATTCTTCTTTGAGCTCCGTGGTTTGCTGGGAGACATCGGGATCTAAGATACGCAGCTTGTTAAGCTCATCAAAGTGCAGCCCAGCTTCTGATAGCGAGTCTTTAGCCATTGCTATTGAAAATATAGGAAAATACAGAGATTAGAATACTTTATTAAACTACAAAGAAAGAATGTTACAATATATAAAATTAGTGAAGACAGACGTTGGTGTGATCTGTATGTTTTCCCCAGCTTTTGACACTAGCAAAAGCTAAATATCATAAGATGACTACTTTAGTCATTAAATTAGCCCTCTCTGTAGAATGTAAGCTCTATGATCAGGGCCCTCCTGTCCCTTCTGTATCGAACTGTACTGTAATTGTGCTCTCCCCCCTCTACAGTGTAAAGCGCTGCGTAAACTGATGGCGCTATATAAATCATGCATAATAATAATTCTTACAAAACCCAATTCCAAAAAAAAAAATGGGACGTTGTGTAAAATCTCCATAAAAACAGAATGCAATGATCTCAAACTATTTTTTAGACGCAGCTTTTCACAGATTGGTGAACCCCTACCCTTCTTTACTTCTGAGACACTCCGACTCTCTAAGATGCCCTTTTTGTAGCCAATAATGCTACGAACCTGTTGCCAAATAACCTAATCAGTTGCAAATGTTTTTTCCAGCTCTTCCTTGTTAGTACCACTTTGCCAGCTTTTCTTTGCCCCGTTTCAAATTTTTTGAGACTTGTTGCTGCCATCAATTTAAAAATTGCCCTACTTTTTTTACTTAAAGATTAGGTCCGGTTTAAAAAAATAAAAAAATAAAAAAAGTCAGCAGCTACTAACACTGTGGCTGCTGACTTTTAATAAGGAGACTTACCTGTCCAGGGTGCCCACGATGACGGCAGCTGAAGCTGAGCAATCGCTCGGGTTTCGGCTGCCCTGCCGCCATCCTCGGTGAGGGAATCAGGAAGTAAAGACTTGCGGCTTCACCACCCGATTCCCTACTGCGCATGCGCGAGCCGCGACGTGAATGGGCAATGTCTACTGGGACACACACAGAAGGTCCCAGAAAACACCGCTCCCCATTGCCCAGGAGGCAGCGCGAGGAGGAGAAGAAAGCAGATCGTGGATCAGGAAGTGGCAGATTAGGACGATCTGTCTAGCAACAGGCATTTCAGTTATGTATGTATATACAGTGCGGAAAATAAGTATTTGAACACCCTGCTATTTTGCAAGTTCTCCCACTTGGAAATCATGGAGGGGTTTGAAATTGTCATCGTAGGTGCATGTCCACTGTGAGAGACATAATCCAAAAAAAAAATCCAGAAATCACAATTTATGAATTTTTAACTATTTATTTGTATGATACAGCTGCAAAGAAGTATTTGAACACCTGTCTATCAGCTAGAATTCTGACCCTCAAAGACCTGTTAGTCTGCCTTTAAAATGTCCACCTCCACTCCATTTATTATCCTAAATTAGATGCACCTGTTTGAGGTCATTAGCTGCATAAAGACACCTGTCCACCCCATACAATCAGTAAGAATCCAACTACTAACATGGCCAAGACCAAAGAGCTGTCCAAAGACACTAGAGACAAAATTGTACACCTCCACAAGGCTGGAAAGGGCTACAGGGAAATTGCCAAGCAGCTTGGTGAAAAAAATGTCCACTGTTGGAGCAATCATTAGAAAATAAAAGAAGCTAAACATGACTATCAATCTCCCTCGGACTGGGGCTCCATGCAAAATCTCACCTCGTGGGGTCTCAATGATCCTAAGAAAGGTGAGAAATCAGCCCAGGACTACATGGGAGGAGCTGGTCAATGACCTGAAAAGAGCTGGGACCACCGTTTCCAAGGTTACTGTTGGTAATACACTAAGACGTCATGGTTTGAAATCATGCATGGCACGGAAGGTTCCCCTGCTTAAACCAGCACATGTCAAGGCCCGTCTTAAGTTTGCCAATGACCATTTGGATGATCCAGAGGAGTCATGGGAGAAAGTCATGTGGTCAGATGAGACCAAAATAGAACTTTTTGGTCATAATTCCACTAACCGTGTTTGGAGGAAGAAGAATGATGAGTACCATCCCAAGAACACCATCCCTACTGTGAAGCATGGGGGTGGTAGCATCATGCTTTGGGGGTGTTTTTCTGCACATGGGACAGGGCGACTGCACTGTGTTAAGGAGAGGATGACCGGGGCCATGTATTGCGAGATTTTGGGCAACAACCTCCTTCCCTCAGTTAGAGCTTTGAAGATGGGTCAAGGCTGGGTCTTCCAACATGACAATGACCCGAAGCACACAGCCAGGATAACCAAGGAGTGGCTCTGTAAGAAGCATATCAAGGTTCTGGCGTGGCCTAGCCAGTCTCCAGACCTAAACCCAATAGAGAATCTTTGGAGGGAGCTCAAACTCTGTGTTTCTCAGCGACAGCCCAGAAACCTGACTGATCTAGAGAAGATCTGTGTGGAGGAGTGGGCCGAAATCCCTCCTCCAGTGTGTGCAAACCTGGTGAAAAACTACAAGAAACGTTTGACCTCTGTAATTGCAAACAAAGGCTACTGTACCAAATATTAACGTTGATTTTCTCAGGTGTTCAAATACTTATTTGCAGCTGTATCATACAAATAAATAGTTAAAAAAATCATACATTGTGATTTCTGGAATTTTTTTTTTTTGATTATGTCTCTCACAGTGGACATGCACCTACGATGACAATTTCAGACCCCTCCATGATTTCCAAGTGGGAGAACTTGCAAAATAGCAGGGTGTACAAATACTTATTTTACGCACTGTATATATATATATATATATATATATATATATATATATATATATATATATATATATATATATATATATATATATATATATATATTTTATTGCAGTATTTTTGATTTCTTTTTCTTGGTGGAGCACTGCTTTAAAATGGTACATTTTCGCAGTTTTAACTTTTGATATGTTTTCTTCTTTTATTGTGATTAAAAATATAGGTTTATGAGATTTGCAAATGATTGAATTTTGTTTTTATGTACATTTTACACAACTTTTTGGGGAATTGGGGTTGTATATGTTATAGAACTATGCATGTCATCTACAGATTCCATTAATTTCTTTCACGTTGGCTGTTTGCCTAAGAATACAAACATTGAATGTAGTACTGAAAGCAGCTGGGGTCATGCATCTCCTGTACAAAGGGAAAACATACCATGGAAACAGATGACCTTGGAGACAGCTGTGTGTTAAAAGGCAATTGACATTTGTACTGGCAAGTTGGACCACGCACAGGAAAAACAAACTGTAGGTTAAAGCTAAACTCCTGGCACAAGACTTTATATAAATATGTAGTATTCATGAATAGCAACAAAGGATATAAATCTACTTGTGCACCTAATGCCATTGCAAACCCATATATTACCTTGTAAAAGTAGTGGTGACATTATCACTGCGCCGTAGATAGTCTGTGCACAAGCTGCCTGCAGAAGATTACAGGAGGGGCGGATACAAGACCAGTCACCCTGCACAAGGAGATAGACTGGTCACTGCCGCACTATTACAGGAAGCTTCTGCACAGAGAAAGTTTCTGGACAGATCTGGAACGAAAATACACAAAAGCATATCAAGACATAATAAAGGAGCTACGGTATTTTGTACAAATTTTTTTTTTAAATATACTGTAGCTGCCGACTTTTAACAAACAGACACTTATCAGTCCAGTGCTGTTATCACCTAGGGCAGTTCTTCGGGCTCCCCAGTGTTGCCATCTTGTTTGTGGCAAGCTGGCTGTGACCTCCTGCTGTTTCACACCTGGTTCCCCACTGCACATGCAGGAGACTCGCTGGGCATGCAGGCTAGACCAGCAGCCTTCTGGTACAGGTTATGTGTCTTAGGAGGCTGCAGGCAGGGAGGTGGGGGGCCAATTTGGGAGCTGGAATCTGGCAGAAATAGGTACCCGCTCCCAAATAAAATTAAAAAAAAAAGACTACAAAATTGGTGGGTGTGGGGGGGGGGGGAGCAGTTGAGCTTTCTACTTTAGGGGGAAGTTCTGCTTTAAAGCGGTAATAAACTCAAAACTAAAAGGTGATATATATTGCAATTGACTGATCAGTAGATGTGGTGGGAGCATTGGTTCACTTTTCTTATGTTTTTTTCCCCTGGTGGTCTGGCCAGTAACACAACTCCTGTATTAGGCTCCATTCACACCTAGGAGACTTAAGTAGTGGGTGGAACTGCTGCGATTCTACCAAATCGCGGCAAAACGCAGGACACATTTGCGATGCTATATGTCAAATCGCAACGCCGTCTTCCAAAAGAAGCTCCTGGTCCTTTTTGATTGTCAAACATCATTTTGCCGTAATTATCACACGACAACCGTGGCAAGACCGCAACGCGATTGGAGTGCCATTAACAAGTAATGGCATCGCAAACGGGTCCCACATTTTGGAATCACGAGCAGAATTGTCCCGAATCAAATTGCCTAGGTGTGAATGGAGCCTTATTGAGCACAAGAGGCACAGCAGTCAGTCTGGTGGAGGAAGGGAGTATTAAATGTATTAGCAGATTTAGAACCACTAACAAAATGAAGCCAAACTCCAGCTCACACTTTATCAGTTACAGCAAACTGTTTTTTTTTGTTCTGGATTAAAGGTTTTGAATGAATAAATATAAGCTGATCATTTTAATCACTCCTGTCAGTGTTAAGTGCTTTGTATCATCCATGTACCGTAAACTGATACATTCTGCTGGAGAAATTGTGCTATGAAAAACAGATGAAAATAGACGAAAGCCTAAAAAAGGAAATAAATGCAGCCATCACATCTAAAGCTGTAATATAATAACTGTTTGCTTTTGGGTTTAATACTGCATTAAGAATTCACATGCCTCTTGAAATGAAACAATATTTGCTTACCCTGGAGGTCCATTACTTAGATTTATACTCTTTAAAGTTGTGTGTATTCTAATAGAAGACTATTACTTAGCACTGCCAAAGATGACATTTTGCAAGTGAGGAGATGACAATCTATTGGGTAAGTGCACACCACTGATCTCTATGCCTTGTAATGTAAAAAAAAAAAAAAGAAAAAATTCACTTTTAGGCTGCTGTAAACTGTACAGCCACACTCCTCCTACTTACTCATAGTGACCACGTGTGGACCTTAACTAATCCCCATTATGCAAGCCCTTTTCAAAGTCAAACATTGCCAACTGATGTGCTCAAAGACTTACAGACAGCTTTAGACACCAGGCAGTCAGTGGAAGAAAGCAAGCATTATAAGGGCAGCACAGTGGCTAAGTGGTTAGCACTTCCATCTGGCAGCACTAGGGTCATCGGTTCAAATCCAAACCCCGGGCACTACCTGCCTGGAGTTTGCATATTCTCCCTGTGCCCAAGTGGGCTTCCTCCCACACTGAAAAGACATGCTGGCCAGTTAGGGACCTTCGATTGTAAGCACCTTGTGGGCAGAGACTGATCTGAATGTACAGTGTTTTTTAAAAGCGCTACATAAAATTGTTGCCATTTTATAATTACCGTATTTTCCGGTGTATAAGACACACTTTCTCATTCAAAGAGTTTTCTTTATTTTCATGACTATGAAAATTGTAGAGTCACACTGAAGGCATCAAAACTATGAATTAACACATGTAGGATTACTGAAAATATGTCATATTCTAGGTTCTTCAAAGTAGCCACCTTTTGCTTTGATTACTGCTTTGCACACTCTTGGCATTCTCTTGATGAGCTTCAAGAGGTAGTCACCTAAAATGGTCTTCCAACAGTCTTGAAGGAGTTCCCAGAGATGCTTAGCACTTGTTGGCCCTTTTGCCTTCACTCTGCGGTCCAGCTCACCCCAAACCATCTTGATTGGGTTCAGGTCCGGTGACTGTGGAGGCCAGGTCATCTGGCGCAGAACCCCATCACTCTCCTTCTTGGTCAAATAGCCCTTACACAGCCTGGAGGTGTGTTTGGGGTCATTGTCCTATTAATACTGGGTATGTATTGAAAGTTATCATCTGCACTCTATTATTTCACCAATTCTTTCCAATAAGGCTTAATGTAACTTATCATATCTTGTCGGTTTTCCCTCTCTCCCCCTTTTTCTGCTTCTCTCTATGGAAACCCTCTTCATATTAGAGGTATTCTTATCTGTACCACCACCAGGACCTACCGATAACCCTCTTAAATCACCCGTATTGTTACAACAAGTACCTCGTTTACCCGTTAACCCCTTGTGGGGTTTGTGTTTAAAGTCTACCCAGTACCCTGGATGGTAGGCATTTTTAATATTTCTTTATTATTACTCCTCCTATTACATTCTCTTTGGTGCTATCGGCACCGTGGGGGGTTTGGTCTTTCTGCCTTAGTGCACATCTCCATTTCTTGCAATCACCCGTTATGAGTATATGCGCTGGCTATGATATCTGAATGTAAAATTCAACTAACCCGCACCTTTGCATGTATGGAATCACCACTCTCTATATATGCTTGCTATACCACTCTTTATATGGTGTGTCCCTACATTTCCTGTTTATGGGTTCCCTAGTATGCCGTCCCTCTGCATGGTGCCACTATTGAGGTTATGGTAATGGTCGCATGTTGTTTGATATGGCGCTTTATAGCACACATGATATGTTTTGTTTGATCTACACACTGGGTCCAATGACCCTTACACAAATTCAAACGTATAAACCAATAACAGTCTATTCTTTCTCTAGAACATCCATTAGCTCCCGAAGAAGCGGTCACCCGCGAAACATGTCGAGCTTGAATGCTATCTACTATCATATATGTTAGCCATCAATATCCCTTAATGTCTTTCTCGGACCATATTGGTTTAACCTGGTCTTTTGTTGAATACAGTTTGTGTTAATTTTTTGTTTTTTGTTTTAATAATTTGTCTATATGTATGTATTTTAATTTTGGTCCAATGACCCTTATTGGGTAATTGTATCAATAAACGTATTTTAACGCTACTATTTGTGCCTATAAAGTCCATGCTTGTTCTTCAACAAATCAATTTTACAATACTTGTAGGACGCGGCACTGCACTACCTTATGACACCCACAGCTCCATCCTGTGTATGGTGTATTTTTTCTCCTTTTTGAACCAGGCATGTAGATTCCATCCGTTCACCTTTTCTGTGTCGCACAAAGACACGGTGGTTGGAACCAAAGGTCTCAAATTTGGACCAAAGCACAGATTTCCACTGGTCTAATGTCCATTCCTTGTGTTCTTTAGCCCAAACAAGTCTCTTCTGCGTGTTGCCTTTCTTTAACAGTGGTTTCCTAGCAGATATTCTACCATGAAGGCCTGATTCACACAGTCTCCTCTTAACAGTTGTTCTAGAGATGTGACTGCTGCAAAAGGTGGCTACTTTGAAGAACCTAGAATATGACATATTTTCAGTTGTTTCACACTTTTTTGTTATGTATATAATTCCACATGTGTTAATTCATAGTTTTGATGCCTCCAATGTGACTCTACAATTTACATAGGCATGAAAATAAAGAAAACTCTTTGAATGAGAAGGTGTGTCCAAACTTTTGGTCTGTACTGTATAAGACTACCCCCTAATGCTACTGTATTTCCTAAGTTTTTGCCTATACTCACTCTATAGGACGACCCCCCTTCTGAGGCTTCATATTGCCTTGATTTACTTCTTCCTCGATCAAAGTTGGAGCCATACAGCGCTGAGCCAATCACGACCAGCGATGTATTCTATCAAATACAAAGCCTGCTCAGATTGGCAGAGGCTGTGACATCAGCCCGCGCCGCTCTGACTCACTGTAATGTAGCCTGCTCGGATTAGCAGAGGTTGTCTCCAATCAGAGCATGCTCTGTGTTCATCACAGACTGCATCGTCCGGCAGGATTGGCTGAGCTGTGCAAACTGTATGCATACAGCAATACCGAGCATCCCGGCGGTGCTCACATCCATCTGGCGGCTGCGTCACCCGGCGTATAAGACGACCCCCGGTTTTTGGATGTGAAATTTAGATGTGAAAGATCATCTTATATGCCAGAAAATACGGTACCTATAATAAAATAATTTCTCTAAAAACATAAATGGACTATTTCTTATAGCGAAGTGCCCACATCCCAGTATTTGGTTACAATTCCAAATACAATAATGCCCTGTACACACGAGTGGAATTTCCATCGGAAAAAAGTTGGATGGCTTTTCCGACGGAATTCCACTCAAGCTTGGCTTGCATACACACTGTCACACAAAAGTTCTCTTAACTTTCGAGCGTAAAGAACGCAGAGACGTACAACACTATGACGAGGTGAGAAAAAAAAGAAGTTCAATGCTTCTGAGCATGCGTCGAATTGTTTGAGCATGCGTGTTTTGTTCCCATCGCAATTGCATACAGAAGAACAAATATTCCGATAGTCTCAGTAAATGTTTTCCATTAAATATGTTTATTCATGAATTTCATTTAAACACATACTTCCAAAAGCATAAAAATTTACAGTTTAACTTCCTACCCATCATTTATCCAACAACAGGTAGTGATGCAAACATTACCCTACATGTAAGTTTGTTTTATGCTATCCCTGGGATCGTCAGGAAGGAAGGATCGGTGACCAATAAAATCATAAAGCAAATTTGGTTAATGTCACTTGAACGCTCATGAAATACAACAGATCAGAACCTGGTAGGCTAGAAGGGAATGCATGGAGAAGCTCACCTTCCCTTCAATCTCAATATAAGATCTGAGACACATCAAGGAACTACTAATGGTAATTATCATAGAATATCTCAACGTCTTAGTTGTTTGCTAATTACTGGCTGCTGAGTGTAACGAGTAAAAAAAAAAAAAAGGGGGAGGACCCAAGCCTCAAATATCATTATGTCTATTCATTGCAGGTCTATAAATGGCAGTCAAGTAATTTCTCTTGCATTTCACTGGTGTGTCATTGCGTCTCCTAATGCCTCGTACACATGATCAGATTTTTCGATCGTGTGTAGCACCATCTGAGTTTTTTCATCGGAAATTCAGATGAACTCCATCGGAGTTTAGATATAGAACACATTCTATTTTTTCCCATATATATATATATATATATATATATATATATATATATATATATATATATATATATATATATATATATATATATGTTAGGCTGCATTCACACCTTTGCGTAGGCGTTTTGCGGCGACAAAAAATAGGCGTTTTGTCCCACGATTTGCGGCGACAAAACGCGTCGTTTTTAACCGCGTTTTTTACATTGTATATGCGGCTACGCGGAACGCCCGATACGCGCGTCGAAAAAGGGTCCGGGACTTGTTTGAATTTCGGCGTTCGGCATTCGGAGATGTGAACGATCTCCACAGAGAATAATGTAAATTTGACGGTCCGGCGTATTGTAGCGTCGGGCGACAAAACGCCTAGGTGTGAATGCAGCCATAGGGTAGAGATGAACTGTATTACCTCCAACCAAAATACTTGTACCTGTGGACATACCCAAAACAGATGGATGAAGTCAGCAGGGTCGCACCTTCAGAATTGGGAAGGAGTACCAGGGTAGATCTTGTGCAACTTTTGCGGTATGAATTGTGAAATAAGCTCTATGGAGGATCTTAAATTGGATAAATATATCTCTAGTTGCTACTAATTTAAGGGAGGGATACTCCCACATATTCTCCCAGACTTCTCCATCATCCTCTGCCTCTGGAGCACAAAGAGTCTAGGCCTACAAGGATAGGAGGGCAGTAGGGCTTTATAGAGCTCAGACGTAAGGGAGCATCCCGCAGGAGAGACTCCAAGGCATCCTGAGCTAGACATACCCTAGCGGTTCCAAACTGAGACCTGAGAGCATGGAGGCAGCTGCATGGACCTAAAGAAGATCAAATCACATAAAGATTTGGGTAGTTTATTGTATTTGTTTGCCCTAAAAGTCACTTTAGTGTGTTTTTAGTATTGCCTTTCGGTAATATTTCAGAATATACTAATATATATTATACATACACACACATATATACACACACACACACATATATATATATATATACACACACACACTGTATATAATAAAATGTTTGGGGGTTTTGTGTAGTCTTCAAGGCTAAAATTATTTTTTAACCATCTCGCCTGATCACTGATGGCCTCTCTAATTTCTTGAGGCCCTAACATGCCAAGACAGTACAAATATCCCCCAAAATGACTCCTTTTTGGAAAGTAGACTGTCCAAGGTAATTAGTAAGAGGCATGGCAAGTTTTTTGAAGTTGTATTTTTTCCCCCACAACTGGAAAACAAAGGAGAATATATATATATATATATATATATATATATTCCCTTTATTTTTTTCACAAAATTGTCATATTAACAAGTAATTTCACAAAGAGGGCATAGGCATACTTGCAGCTACACCCCAAATTATATTCTGCTACTCCAGAGTATGGTGGTCACCTTTTTTACAGCCTGGCCTCAGAGAGGCGCAACATCCAAGGAGTACTTCAGGCATCATCCACTTTAAGGCCGCTTCACACCTATGTATTTTTTTGATTGCATTTTCAGGTTTGCAAAAATACATTTCACTGCATTTAACATGGTTTTCTATGGGTCATGTTCACATCTGTGCATTTTATGGAAAGGGTCAGGGACTTTTTATCTGTTTTTTGGTGCACAAATGTCAATGTTAATCGCAAAAAGTAATACAGAAACTACTTTTTGAAATCGTTGCAGCGCAGCAGATGCGGCGTCGAACTGATTAGGACGGTGCCATTGCCGGCAAATTCCGCCGATTGGACATGTCAAATTGCATGTCAAAAACGCACCTCTTTGTGGTATACATCACACACAAAAGGTGGGAACCTGGGCTGGTTACACCACACAGTGTTTAGGTTTTCTTCACGCACAGCAGGCAGCGCACCTGGCTTCTCTCCCTCCCACCGGCTTTCAGCTGCTGCAGGGGGATCAGTTCCAGTAATTGCCATGATTATACCCACCCTTCCTACAGATCCATCTGTTTGTTTTCCCCCACAGTGCTGCTAGCTTCTCTTCCACTCCCTCCAGCTGGCTGTCAGCTGCTGCTCGGCTCAGGGGTATTGGTGCCAGGATGGAGAGCAGGGGTCAAGTAATGTCATGGTACCAATCGCTCCTGTGTTTATTCATAACTGAAGCATAGTAAACTGGGTTGTTGAATAAACAGGAAGCCCCTGTATGGAGCACATCCCGTTCATTCATTCTGCAATACAGCTGAGGCTTGGGGATCTGTGCCACTCTTCTTCCATGTCTCAAAAGCGAGACATTAGGGGTCAGTTTAAATCCATAATATTTCACCAAAGTTCTCCCACATGGCATTTAAAAAAAGAAAAAATGCTATAAATGACAAAATAAATAAAGGCTCATTCTTGCAGGTTCTCCGACAACATAACTGAGTAGTTTGTTCATGCAGCTGGAGCCATCTAATAGGCTTGGTCACGCCTGCAGGTATGACCAATCACAGGTGTGTTTGCTGGCGTCTGTTTAGGCCAGCTCATTCATTTCAATGGGCTGCCCTACACACAAGAAACACAGATAAGAGGTTTTCCTAACGCACACCAAACTGCACGGCGCTGCAGCACCATATGTTTTAGGTTCAATATAATGTAAAGAAATAATAAATGCACATAAAAATGATGAATACAATGTGACATTAATGGTTGTCGGTCAGCAGAAACATCCAGATAGAGGGACATTAATTCCCATCAATTACTGATTTGGGGATAGGGATGTCTTCAAATATTCATCCAGAACTAGGGTCATAGACGTGGGTGGTATCAGGATCAACAGGTCAGTTATGTATAGAACTAGTTTATGCAACATCAAGTAATACAAAATAATCAATGATTAATTACTGTATTCTCAACAAAGAAAAGAAAGAGGGGAAAGATAGAAGGATGAGAGAAAAGAGAAGAGGCAGGAGAGGAAAGGAATAGTATGTAGTTTGTACTAGTGGTGCACCGAAATTTTGGCTGCTGAAAATTATCGTCTGAAAACTGTTTTTGTCATTCGGCCGACTGACAAAAACAGCCGATGATGACAGGGGGCATGGTCTGTCCTGGGCGCCGCCCATTTTTGGAGTGTTCCTCTGGCACTCCCTCCTCCCCCTCTCCTCGATCTCCGCGTGTCACAGAGCTTAATTGTCCGGGCCGCCGTAGTAACAATGTCCAGCCTCCTGTGATGAACGGCACACTGATCCAATGGCGGAACAATGTTACTACGGCCCGGGCAATTCAAATCCGCTCTGGTCAAAAATCATAAATATTACACACATAGTTTGCAAACACAAAATTACAAATACAGTTGTACAAATGGAGAACATCTGCATAAGTATGATAACTGACGCGTTTCAATCCCACATCGGGGATCTTCGTCAGAGGATTATAGGTTTGCGATCAGCTGTGTGTTAAAAAAAAATTGACCGGAGTTCCGCTAACAATTGTCTCAAAGAGATCCCACAGGTCCCTCGGCCACTGAGTCTCCCGGAGCACGGCGCCGCCCTGCCATATGCAACTTGCAGGGAGCCATGCGAAGGAGAGTGAACCAACGTCCAAAACATTTTTTTGTCTGGTCATCCATGGGAAGGGGCTAAGGATCGTGAAAAACCGATCGTGTGTGGGCCCCATCTGTCTTTTTTCCCATTGGTGAAAAAAAAATAGAACATGTTTTACATTTTTGGAAAAAAAAAAACGATAGAAAAATTTGATCGTCTGTGTGGAACTCCATCGGTCAAAAATCCACGCATGCTCATAATCAAGTCGATGCATGCTCGGAAGCATTGAACTTCATTTTTTTTGTCTGGTCGTAGTGTTGTACGTCACCGCGTTTTTGGCACGGTCTGATTTTTGACTGATGGTTTGTAGGCAAGACTGATGAAAGTCGGCTTCATCGGATAATTATCCAACGAAAAAATCCATCAGATTAGATTCCATCAGATATCCGATCGTGTGTACGGGGTTTAAGTGTCCAATTTGTCCACTGCAGTCAGGCTATAAGTCATTGATCGCTGCCATTACCAGTAAATAAAAAATAAATAAAAAAAATGCCATAAATATATTCCAAAGTTTGTAGACGCTATAACTTTTGCGCAAACCTATTAATATACGCTTATTGGGATTTTTCTACCAAAATATGTAGCAGAATATATATTGGCCTAAACTGATGAAGAAACGTATTTACATTTTTTTTTTTAATGAACTTGTTTCATAGCAGAAAGTAATATTATTTTATATTATTCAAAAAATTACAGTCTTTTTTTGTTTATAGCACAAAAAATAAAAATCACAAAGGTGATCAAATACCACCAACAGAAAGGTCTATTTGTGAGAGAAAAAAAAATTAAATGCTTTTTTTGTGTACGGTGTCACACGACCGCACAATTGTCAGTTAAAGTAAAGTAGTGCCGCATCCCCCTGACAACGTTCCAGGGAAGGAGAAGCCCCATACAAGCTGGTGACACGTCAGCCTCGCTCCTCCATAGCACTCAGTGTCCCCTCCACCATAGACAGGCCTCTACACCCAGAAACCTCCCGCACTGCCCTCACCTTACCTGTACTCATAGCCTCCAACCTCCTCTCCCACTTCTCCAGCCCCGGCTGCCACGGAGACAGCCGGCTAATGTTTACTGACATCACTTCCCGTTATGCCAACAGGCTACCATAGAGACAATACGGAAGTAGAGCTACTAGGCAGACATTTTTAAGAAGGGGACGTTGCCCATACTTTTATTTTTCTTGACTGGAATAGTACGGTGGTCGTTTGTAGGAACAGTAAACTGCGTGATATCGGGATTTGCAAAAATAAGGCGGAGCGGTGGAGGAGAGATGTCTTTGCTGTACCCGCCAACTTATAGGGGTAGCAAGGGCTTCTGGGAGTCGTAGTTCTTTGGGAACGAGCCATATTCAGGACGACAGAGGGCGCTGCGCGGTCCGGACTACAATTCCCATGGGGTATCGCGGCAGTCCAAAGCGTACGCAGGTTAGTTACTGAGGGAACAGGGGTGAGGAAATGATGTCAGTACGCCTGGGAAAGATGGGCGAGACTGAGGGAAGCTGAACAGGATTTTTGGCCTTGGCTGCTGAGGAACTAGAGGCAGGTGAGATGGCTGGGAAGGTATGGGGGGGGGCATCCAGGGGGGGAGGCATGTGCCTGGTCATCTCAGAGCGGATAGGGATGACCCTATCAGTGTCATGGCCTGACACTGATAGAGAGAACACAGCTCAGGTCACATCTGTTTACCTTCTTCTCATCATATGGGGTCACTTCAGGCCAGCAATGGAGCTCTGGTGTCAGTTCCAACTACAAGTTTGTTCTGTCTGTATTTTTAATATTTACTTTGGGTGCTCCTGATATTCCCACAGATAAGATACGGGCTAGAACAGCGATTGTTTGACTTCCTGATATGGGGGCCTTAAGTGCAGCCCTCAACATCACCAAATTCAGTGAATATTCGTGAGTAGAGACAGCAGACACACAACAGGATATAGTCAGAGACTGAGGACATGATAGAAGAGACGACCAGAGCCTGCAAACCTGATAGAAGAGACCGAGGACCTGATAGAAGAGACGGTCAGAGACCGAAGACATTAAAAAAGAGACGATCAGAGCCTGCTAACGTGATAGAAGAGACCGAGGACATGATAGAAGGACCTGATAGAAGAAGCCAAGGACATGAAAGGAGGACATGATAGAAGAAGCCAAGGACATGAAAGGAGGACATGATAGAAGAGGCCGAGGACATGAAAGGAGGACATGATAGAAGAGGCCGAGGACATGAAAGGAGGACATGATAGAAGAGGCCGAGGACATGAAAGGAGGACATGATAGAAGAGGCCGAGGACATGATAGAAGAGGCCGAGGACATGATAGAAGAGGCCGAGGACATGATAGAAGAGGCCGAGGACATGATAGAAGAGGCCGAGGACATGATAGAAGAGGCCGAGGACATGATAGAAGAGGCCGAGGACATGAAAGGAGGACATGATAGAAGAGGCCGAGGACATGAAAGGAGGACATGATAGAAGAGGCCGAGGACATGAAAGGAGGACATGATAGAAGAGGCCGAGGACATGAAAGGAGGACACGATAGAAGAGGCCGAGGACATGAAAGGAGGACACGATAGAAGAGGCCGAGGACATGAAAGGAGGACATGATAGAAGAGGTCGAGGACATGAAAGGAGGACCTGATAGAAGAGGCCGAGGACCTGATAGAAGAGGCCGAGGACCTGATAGAAGAGGCCGAGGACCTGATAGAAGAGGCCGAGGACCTGATAGAAGAGGCCGAGGACCTGATAGAAGAGGCCGAGGACCTGATAGAAGAGGCCGAGGACCTGATAGAAGAGGCCGAGGACCTGATAGAAGAGGCCGAGGACCTGATAGAAGAGGCCGAGGACCTGATAGAAGAGGCCGAGGACCTGATAGAAGAGGCCGAGGACCTGATGGAAGGACCTGATAGAAGAGGATGAGGGCATGATACAAGAGGTGGTCGGGGGCCCGCAGACATGATAGAAGAGCCCGCAGACAAATTACATGAGACTGCTAATAATCGCTATAAGAACAGGGCAATATGAAAACAGATTAGTGCAGGGGCCTCGAAGGGCTGCACTAAAAGTGCCAGAAGACCACAGAAACAGTGAAGCCGGAGACAGTGAGTTACACTACCTGCGATTATAGTTGCCAATACAAGGACTCAGGGAGAGCTAAATGTGGGTTAGGGGTGTAAATTACTTGTCTTGCCTTGGGTGCTGACAACTCACGCTATGAAAATAATTTTACTGTTAGGGATCCCCACAACTTGGGAAATTTTATCAAGGGGTCACGGCCCTAGAAGGTTGAGAACCACTGCCATAGATAATGGGCCTGAATTCGCACCTGAGCCAGACCGCACTGCCAGAAAATGCACATGTTTTTTGGGCAATGCGGAGTCCAGTGTAAGCAGCATCCAATTCGCATAGGAGTGATCCCTGCCTAAAGCATCGCCTTTTTAAATTTCCTAGTGTGGCACCATTCCACGAGTGTGCGCAATTTTAAAGCGTGACATGTTCAGTATCTATTTACTCGGTGTAAAAACTTCTTTTAGATTTCACAAAATTTGGTATTATAGGGCCAGATTCAGGTAGAGTTAGGCTGGAGTATCTGTGATACTCCAGCCTAACTGTCACTTTAAGCCGGCGTTTCTGTTTTCTATAACCAGAAAACAAGAAATGCCGGGTTGGTGTTCCGATGCGATCGGCGTAATTGAATTTCGCCATCGCATCGTTACTTCAACTTAAAAATGGCGCCGGGGGCGTTCCCGCTGATTAACGCTGAAAAAATATGTTAATCAGCGGGAGTCGGAAATTCACGATCTTTTTCGGGCGCGACGCAGTGACTTTACGACGTTTCCGGAAGCGATACGCGACGTAAAGATAAAGCAGCCCCCTAGTGGAGTATCCTATGTTAAAGCGGTATTTCACCCTAAATATAAGATCTCCCATGCGATCCAGCATACTGGCGTCAGCGCCAGTATGCTGGGTTTTTTTTTTTTTAATCGCACACTTACTGTATTATGGTGGAATTCCTTTTTTGTCCCCCGTGGTGGACGGCGCCAGTATAGCGTGTCACATCTTCCGAAAATACCCGATATGGACTCGGGTAATCTCGGCGAAAATGCGGCGCCTGCGCACAGACCTAGGAGCTGACTGCGCAGGCGCCGTATTTCTCCGAGTCCTACGGCTATGGCGCGTCACGCCCTCCGAAATAGGACTCGGAGAAATACGGCGCCTGCGCAGTCAGCTCCTAGGTCTGTGCGCAGGCGCCGCATTTTCGCCGAGATTACCCGAGTCCATATCGGGTATTTTAGGAAGATGTGACGAGCAATACTAGAGCCGTCCACCGCGGGGGACAAAAAAGGAATTCCACCATAATACAGTAAGTGTGCGATTAAAAAAAAAAAAACCCAGCATACTGGCGCTGACGCCAGTATGCTGGATCGCATGGGAGATCTTATATTTAGGGTGAACCTCCGCTTTAAGTATAGGCGTCGTCATCGCGTCGGAAAAAAAAATAATCGCGTCGCTTGCGTAAAACGTTCATGAATGGGGATGTGACGTCATTGACGTTCACTGACAGAATTTGGAGCATGCGCACTGGGATGCATTGACACTCGACGCATGCGCAGTACGTTCGCCGCGGGATCGCGCATAGCTTAAATATTACACGCCCCGTACCCGCCCAATTTGAATTCCGCCGGCTCATTTGCGATGCGCTGCCGCAACTTTAGGAGCAAGTGCTTCATGAATAACAGCACTTGCTCCTAAAATTTTGGCAGAGTAACGTAAATGAGAAGCGTTACTCCAGAGCAAAGATGCTCTGATCTACCTGAATCTGGCCCATAGTGTTTATATAAGAGGAAATGTTATCAATGTGTATTTTTTTGTTTAAAAAAAAAAATTGCATTTCAAAAACTACTGCACAAATATCCTGTGACATAACAAAATTGTAAAACCCACCACTTTATTCACAAGGGCCTCTGATAAATAAATAATACATATTACTTTACTATCACAATGAATGACAGAGTTATTGCTGATATAAATAGATCCATAACTAACCTTTTGAAATGGATTTGGCAAATGTGAGGTATACAGAAGTTCAAATGTCTAATGCTATTCTCATGCCGTACCTTTATTCCCAATACATAAAGATAAGGTGTGGCGCTGTATATATTGTTTTGTTACGGTATGTAATTGCTGGAAAGCAAAGGAAAGAAGTACTAATATTGAAGCAATAGTGAGCACAGTGACATTATTACACATCATCATTCTTCTCTCTGGCTGTTTTATGTAATCTCAGTTACTCATCTAAAATTGTCGGAAACAGGATGAGCGGTTTAACTCAACGGGAACGTCCAGAACTTAATTTTAGATTAAGATCCCTCCCACAAGAATATGAAGGAAACGTGGTTACAGAGAGCAGATTACATTTCTTCTTCTGCAGACTATTGAGCCTCAACACTTGGCCTGCAAATGTCTCTCTATTACATTGAGTCTGGTGGAGGAATATGTAGGAGTTTGTTCTGTAGGTGTATCTTTTAACCAGTAGCACTGACTTACATGGTCATATAGTATAAAAGATAGAATTATTAGAAAAATTATTACAAAGTATAATCCAATAGAATATTGTAAGGTGGTCCATGAAACCCAAAATGTTCATGCATTGCACTGATTATGACCGACAAGCCTGAAACGGCTGTATGCAATTTGATATACAGTAAAACCTTGGTTGCCGGCTGTGAAGAAAGCATTAGCAGTGAGTGAGCGCAGGCAAGGAGAGTATATGGGTGGTAGGGAGGCCCCTTTGCAGAGACCATGTCATTGTGCCCAACATGGCCAAGACAATGGTGTCTCTTTAACCTAGACTTTTTACTGTATGAATACAGTAAAACCTTGGTTTGAGAGCGTTTTGCAAGACAAGCAAAATGTTTTAATATTGCCTTGATATACAAGCGATGTCGTGATATAAGAGTAGGGTGATGTCACAATTGAGTATAAAAAAGAAGAGAGGAGCCGCTAAGTGTAGCAATATGGTTACATTTAATGAAGGTACAACATTTAGCAACTTATTGCTACACTCAGGCTGTGTACACACGACCAAATAGATTTGAACAAATCTGTCTGCTGCCGTTTTGGTTTGATCGCGTGTACACACGATCAAACCAAAATCACCGCCAGCAGACAGCGTGCTGACGTGTCGGTAATGTTGACGCCGCCACGTCACCGCACCAGGAAGTAAAACACTTCTGTGCATGCGTCGAAACCATTCGACGCGTGTGCGAGAAGACATGTCTGCTGGTTAGCGTACTAACCAGCAGACATGTAGGGCGGACGGGTTCCCAGCCGACAGATTTGAAAGCATGCTTTCAAATCTGTCGGCTGGCCAAATCCGTCGGCTCGCCCGTACACACGATTGAATCTTTCTGCTGGGACGGTCGGGGCGACCGTTTCCAGCAGATAGATTTGATCGTGTGTACGCGGCCTTAGAGGTGCCTCTCTTATCTTTATACCCTGTAAAAAAAAAGTGCTTTGAAATACAAGTGCTTTGAATTGCAAGCATTTTTCTGGAACTATTTATGCTTGCAATACAAGGTTTTACTGTAGATAGGTTTATAATAGCCTGTAAACCAGCAGTTCTGGATATATATGGGGGGGGGGGGTATAAAGGAATGATTTATATGGATCCAACCACCATCCTAAAATGAGGAATATTCATCTTACTTTTGTGTTGAAATGAGACATGTTAAACATTTTCTTCATACGCACGATCGGATTTTCAGTTGAGTAATGAGACAGAGATTGCCGCTCCAGGCAGGTCTTGTTGAGTGCAAATCTTCTTCTCGGGAACTGAGGGTGCTAGCAATGCACAGGACAGCCGCACTCCAATCCAACGTAACGTAAATGTAAAAAACTGGAAACAGGAACTACAAGTCACAGCAACGGAACCTAGGACAGCTGACGTGTTTACTCATAGCTGATGGATAACAATTGTGTGATGGCAGGGTTTTTGTCAGATAATCTGACCGTTTGTATGCTTCAGGCAATTGTTGTCGGAATTCCCGACAACAAATGTTGTATAGCCATGATCTCAAATTTTCCGACAACAAATGTGTGCCATCGGATTATCCGATCGTGTGTATACAAATCTGTCGGAATAAAATCCAAAGTACAAACACGCATTCTCCGAACCAATGCTAACCATAAGACAACATTAGTAGAAAATGGCCAAAGGGTGTCGCTAAAGAGCAGAAAAAAACACGTTGTTTCGTGGATGTTGGCTGAAAAAGTTCTGCCGTCTATATGCACAACAAGTTCACGGCCAACGCCCTTCGCACACAATTTCACGTATTTGTCTGCTGGAAATCCGGTTGTGTGTACGAGGCTTTACTCTTATGCAGTTCTCATGAATCTAGGTGCCATCCACATGTGCATTTGGCCACTTCTAATCATCAGCATATCTTGGGTGACGGATACTGGAACAAGGTTTCGGATCAGCCTCCAGCATATGTCTAGCAGGAAAATCCACGCACTTAGATTCTCAAGCCATCTCTTATTCGGTGACCATTATGAGGGGTAGTCCATCTGTTCAAATCTCACACGTTGACACCAATATGATTTTTAGTTTCTATGTTAAACTCAATCAAAATTGTTATAGGTGATATTTTATTGTTCTATCCTGTTGATATATTTTTTTTCTATTATTTGCAGATATTGTAAAAGGTTAGCAGGCCCTCTACTCCTGCTAAAGAGGACTGGTCTTCCTTTTGTACCTTCCCACCACGGCGGCACACGTGAAGCCCACTGTGTGCAGAGTCATTGTCTACTTGCAGCGAGACATGTCTGGCGACACTTGCCTGACGGCGATGTGTCCTGCCTCTGGGGCCAAGCCTAAAACCTATAGTTTTAAAGGGGGCTGTCTGGGAAACAAGTACATCCGGCTAAATGTGGGCGGTTCATTGCACTACACCACAGTACAGGTCCTGACAAGACATGACACCATGCTTAAGGCGATGTTCAGTGGTCGTATGGAGGTCCTCACTGACAAAGAAGGTGAGATTGCTGTTCTCTTTGGAAATGTTACAATAGTAAAAGGAATCTGGGATGATCTGTACTGTATCTGTTTTTCAGATGTAATAGTGGAGTCAGATTATTCTATGTCATAGTAACTTTCTGCTCTGTGCTTGTGACAAATAACCTAATAAATTCATTTGACCTTTTTTTTGGTAAAGCCACTAGGTAAAGTGACATTCTGCATGTTGCAAAATGTTTTTTTTTTTTTTTTTTTAAACTTACCAGATATACTCGAGTATAAGCCGACCCGAATATAAGCCGAAGCACCTAATTTTACCACACAAAACTGGGAAAACGTATTGACTCGAGTATATGCCTAGGGTGTCCATCTGCATGCCTAACTGCCTCACTGTGTCCATGACTAGACTGACGTTTAACATTAGAGTCTATGGAAGGGGTGCCCGGGTTTGAAAAATCAGTGCTCCCCGTCTGTAGGTCCCCTGGACAACAAACTTTGCACACTTGTAGAGGAAGAGTGGGGCTACATGTTTGCCAAGTACGGCCGACCGCTACCATGTTTGCAAAATACGGGAGATCAGGCGCAAAAGGTGGCTCAAGTATAACTTGCTGGAAAAACTCAGCTTATACTCGAGTATATACAGTGTGTGTGTGTGTGTGTGTGTGTGTGTGTGTGTGTGTGTGTGTGTGTGTATATGTATATGTATGTGTATTAGGGGTGTCAAATTTAATCGCTGCATCGGTGCATCGCGATTCGGGTGTCCGCGATGCTGCTCCGATGCATGCGACCGTAATAATCGATGTTTTCGCCCCGCCCCCTCCCGGGAGAGCGCTCCGTTCAGATGTACCTTTTTCACGGCGCTCATGTGACTGGTCTGCCCGGCCCGCCTCTCTGCTCGTAGGACTCGCATCTCTCCTATCAGAAAGGCGGGAGGGTAGTGTTTGTATATGCCACGCTGACTGGCTGCACGGCCCGCCTATCTCCATCTGCTCCCCTGGCGTCAGCCCTGCCCACTGACTGGGCTCTACTGAACTGTCAGATCAGTAGAAAAAGGCTGGAGGGGCTCACGCGCTGAGAGACGTAAGAGCAGAGTTGAGATAGGAGATGGACGGGCCGTGAAGTCTCCGTTATCTTTACACCCCCTCCCTAAAGCCACTAGTGCTGCCGTGTTCTAAGAGAGGAGGGGAGAAGGAGATCACTGTCGAGCTGGCAGCTGCTCTCTAGGTGAGCTGACTTTTCTTTTTACAATGGAAAGTTTCTTAGAGTGGATTTATTTTGCAGCAAGATAAGGAGATTCGGAAGACACAAACAAATGTGTGTGTGTGTGAGGGGAGTCTGCAGCTCTATGATCACAGCCAACTCACAGATAAGCGGCACACTTATCTATACAAACATCCCCCATCCTCTGTCCAGTTTATGTGATGTTCATTTATAACCATTTACTTAACCCTGTGTGTACAATATGTGGTGAGTGAACACCTCCAATTGTCCAGACTCAGAGCCTGTATAACAGAGTTATATGAATGGTCATCATTTAGCTTCACTTCATTTATACATGTAGTGCTGGGGGCTGGCATCTTATAACAGATTGTTTTCACGGAGTAGTATTGTTGTATATTTTAGTAGATGACCACAATAGTCTATAATAATAGAAAAAAAAATCTATCTGACCACTTCTCAGCCCCCAACTCCCCCCTCATCCCCTCCTGTACATAGTGCCCCCATCATACCATCCAGAAATGTTATTTAATCACAAAACTATTTGTGTAACATATACTACATAAAAAATTGCCATTCATTGCATTGAGGTAATGAATTTAATGTACTACAAAAAAAAACATATTTGCCGTGCGCTGCTAAAGTGTTCAGGTTTGGCTTGAAGAAAAGGTGGCAACCCTACTCCTATAGCATGTCTGCCGTCTCTGACCATCTCCCGTAGCATGTCTGCCGTCTCTGACCATCTCCCGTAGCATGTCTGCCGTCTCTGACCATCTCCCGTCGCATGTCTGCCGTCTCTGACCATCTCCCGTAGCATGTCTGCCGTCTCTGACCATCTCCCGTAGCATGTCTGCCGTCTCTGACCGTCTCCCGTAGCATGTCTGCCGTCTCTGACCGTCTCCCGTAGCATGTCTGCCGTCTCTGACCATCTCCCGTAGCATGTCTGCCGTCTCTGACCGTCTCCCGTAGCATGTCTGCCATCTCTGACCGTCTCCCGTAGCATGTCTGCCGTCTCTGACCGTCTCCCGTAGCATGTCTGCCGTCTCTGACCGTCTCCCGTAGCATGTCTGCCGTCTCTGACCGTCTCCCGTTTCATGTCTGCTGTGTTTAGACTTTGCTACATGCAGGAAGTGTTATTGTGTGTGTGTGTGTGTGTGTGTGTGTGTTTTTTTTTTTTTTTTTTTTTTTTTTTAAAGGACAGATAGGAAAAAAAAATGGAGTACTTAAATTTTTTTTGAAAGCTATGCGCACTTGCGCTGCAATCGTGATGCATTGCGGAATCGAATCGAATCGTGGACTTGATAATCGTAATCGCATCGAATCGTGAGACCGGTGAAGATGCGCAGCCCTAATGTGTATATATATATATATATATATATATATATATATATATATATATATATATATATATATATATATACAGTGCAGAAAATAAGTATTTGAACACCCTGCTATTTTGCAAGTTCTCCCACTTGGAAATCATGGAGGGGTCTGAAATTGTCATCGTAGGTGCATGTCCACTGTGAGAGACATAATCAAAAAAAAATTCCAGAAATCACAATGTATGATTTTTTTAACTATTTATTTGTATGATACAGCTGCAAATAAGTATTTGAACACCTGAGAAAATCAATGTTAATATTTGGTACAGTAGCCTTTGTTTGCAATTACAGAGGTCAAACGTTTCTTGTAGTTTTTCACCAGGTTTGCACACACTGGAGGAGGGATTTTGGCCCACTCCTCCACACAGATCTTCTCTAGATCAGTCAGGTTTCTGGGCTGTCGCTGAGAAACACAGAGTTTGAGCTCCCTCCAAAGATTCTCTATTGGGTTTAGGTCTGGAGACTGGCTAGGCCACGCCAGAACCTTGATATGCTTCTTACAGAGCCACTCCTTGGTTATCCTGGCTGTGTGCTTCGGGTCATTGTCATGTTGGAAGACCCAGCCTCGACCCATCTTCAAAGCTCTAACTGAGGGAAGGAGGTTGTTGCCCAAAATCTCGCAATACATGGCCTCGGTCATCCTCTCCTTAATACAGTGCAGTCGCCCTGTCCCATGTGCAGAAAAACACCCCCAAAGCATGATGCTACCACCCCCATGCTTCACAGTAGGGATGGTGTTCTTGGGATGGTACTCATCATTCTTCTTCCTCCAAACACGGTTAGTGGAATTATGACCAAAAAGTTCTATTTTGGTCTCATCTGACCACATGACTTTCTCCCGTGACTCCTCTGGATCATCCAAATGGTCATTGGCAAACTTAAGACGGGCCTTGACATGTGCTGGTTTAAGCAGGGGAACCTTCCGTGCCATGCATGATTTCAAACCATGACGTCTTAGTGTATTACCAACAGTAACCTTTGAAACGGTGGTCCCAGCTCTTTTCAGGTCATTGACCAGCTCCTCCCGTGTAGTCCTGGGCTGATTTCTCACCTTTCTTTGGATCATTGAGACCCCACGAGGTGAGATTTTGCATGGAGCCCCAGTCCGAGGGATATTGACAGTCATGTTTAGCTTCTTCCATTTTCTAATGATTGCTCCAACAGTGGACCTTTTTTCACCAAGCTGCTTGGCAATTTTCCCGTAGCCCTTTCCAGCCTTGTGGAGGTGTACAATTTTGTCTCTAATGTCTTTGGACAGCTCTTTGGTCTTGGCCATGTTAGTAGTTGGATTCTTACTGATTGTATGGGGTGGACAGGTGTCTTTATGCAGCTAATGACCTCAAACAGGTGCATCTAATTTAGGATAATAAATGGAGTGGAGGTGGACATTTTAAAGGCAGACTAACAGGTCTTTGAGGGTCAGAATTCTAGCTGATAGACAGGTGTTCAAATACTTCTTTGCAGCTGTATCATACAAATAAATAGTTAAAAAATCATAAATTGTGATTTCTGGAATTTTTTTTTTTGATTATGTCTCTCACAGTGGACATGCACCTACGATGACAATTTCAGACCCCTCCATGATTTCCAAGTGGGAGAACTTGCAAAATAGCAGGGTGTTCAAATACTTATTTTCTGCACTGTGTATATATATATATATATATATATATATATATATATATATATATATATATATATATATATATATATATAAAGTTTGCAGTTTGTCAATGCTTCTAATTAAAAAAAAAAAAAAAAATGCATTAGTAAATATACATTAAAGTGGATGTAAACCCTCACATATACCCAGTGAAGTGAACAGCCTCAGATGATACAGAGGTGAAACAAATCTCCCTACATCAGTTTTTTTACTTGTATATCTGCTGTATATATCCTTTTGAAAGTACTCTTCAGTGTTACAGATTTTCTCTTCCTGGTCAGCACTGGGAGAGGATTAGGCACACCCCCACTCCGCATTGGAAAAGGAAGAAAGGAATGTGCAGAGCTGTGCTGTGTGATGGCAAGCCGTCTGCTAATCTATTTGTAGCAACCTCCCACAACACACACTTAAGGCTGCTGTCTCAGAGAACTTGACAGAGCTACTGAGCAGGAGAAAGCTATGGGACATAGTGCTTTTAAGAGAGATAAGAAAACACTGCAGATATGTGCCTAGATCAAATTTCTTGAATCTGGTTTACCAGATCCTTAAAATCATGGTGGAATTTCCCTTTGACATATACAAATCTTTCCTGATCACTTAACCCCTTCTATACAGGGCATTTTCACCCCCTTCCTGCCCAGACCAATTTTTAGTTTTCAGCACTGTTGCACTTTGAATGACAATTGCGCGGTCAGGCAACACTGTACCCAAATTATGTTTTTTTTCCCCACACAAATAGAGCTTTCGTTTGGTGGTATTTGATCATCTCTGCGGTTTTTATTTTTTGCGCTATAAACAAAAGAAGAGCGACAATTTAAAAAAAAAACACAATATTTTTTCTTTTTTATTTAATACATCTCACAATATTTTTTTTAAAAAAAACTTTTTTTCCCCTCAGTTTAGACCGATACGTATTCAACGTATTTTTGGTAAAAAAAAAAACGCAATAATCGTATATTGATTGGTTTGCGCAAAAGTTATAGCGTCTACAAAATAGGTGATAGATTTATGGCATTTTCTCCCTCGTCTTCCAGGACGGCACTGTGAGAGTAGACTGGCTCACCTGACAGGAAACACAATCAAAAATGAAGTTTAAAAGGCCCCACCCCTCCCGTGTGCCTCAGTTCTGATTGTGTTTCCCTTGCAGCGAAACGTTTATTTTTTTCTTATGACCTAAAGCCTGGGGCTGGTGGTCCCCCCCCCGGAGCCCGGACCGCAGGTGTTGGGTCCGGTGTAGCTTGCTACCCCCCGGGGGGTTTCCCCTTCAGCTTAGTCCAGGGGGGAACAGGAGAAGTCACAGACTCCCCTGGACGCCGGAGCCTCCTAGGAGGGCAGTGCTCCGAAGAGGCCACATCCTCTCTCCCCCCGCCTGGTTCCTACCTTGGAGGTTGGGCAAAGGCCTCCCCCCTTCCTGCTGGCTTCGTCCGGGGGTTCGCTGGACCGCATGGCGGGTAGTTAGGCGCCGCTCCGAGCGGCGCCATTAGCATCCGGGCGCCTGTTGATGACGCGCACGGCGCCGTGACGTCATTCCGCTCCCGCGCGGCAAGATGGCGGCCCCCACCGGACAGACGCTGCAGGCGATCGGGGCACACGATAAAGCAGCCAGGGAGATAGAGGGGCCTGGCGGTCTCAGAGCGTATCCATGGAAGACCTCTCCTCGGCACAAGACGCGACTATGGAGGAGGACCGCCGTTTTCCTATGGCTGCAGAGGAAACCACCAAGGGTGAGTCTTTCCTTTTTCATAGGGGGTTTGTTGTTGTCCCCCTCCCCTAATCCTGAGAGGTGAAGGCTAATGGGCATATGTTTCTCCCTGATATGTTTAGGTGAAGACCCTGTTGCCCAGGGGGAGGCCAGCAGAGTGGCTAAGCCTCCTAAACGTGTTAGGAGATGTGGCAATTGCAATGACAAATTACCAGTTGAGCATAACAAGCCATTTTGTTCTAAGTGCATCTGTAAGCTAACAGGGAAGGAGACCTCACAGATTATGAAGCAATTTCTCTCGGTTCAGACCGAAATGCTATCTACCCTAAAGGAGTTTCAATCTTCCCTAAATAGAAAGAACATTGATTCTCCGGTTCCGGGCCCCTCCTCCCAGGAATCCTCTTCAACCTCTCGTCAGTTTGTACCACTACAGGCTCGTAGAGTGTACCCCTCGGATTCTGAGGAGTCCGAGTTAGCCTTACGTAGTGAATCCCTGGTTGACAGCCAGGCAGAGGAGGAGGAAGAGGAGGAGGAGGATACCAGGACAGGAAAATATGTTTCCTACTGATGATATGGAGGGTCTTTTAGCGGCTGTCTATGCTACAGAGCACATTCAAGAACCAGCAGAGCAGGTCTCGGCCCAGGACAGGATGTACAGGGGTTTAATAAAACCTCAAACCAGGACCATCCCGGTCCATCAGTCACTAAAGGACATTATCCTCAGGGAGTGGGCAGAACCTGAAAAGAGCTTACCTAGTTTCAAAACTTGGAAACGCCGCTGTCCCTTTAAGACGGAGGTAGTAGACACCTTTTTTAAGGTCCCTAAGCTTGATGCCTCCTTGGCACAGGTCTCAAAACAGTCAGACCTTTCCTTTGAGGACTCAGGCAGTTTAAAGGATGCCATGGATAGGTGTACCGACACTTCTCTCCGTAGAGCTTGGGAAGCCAATGCAGCCGCCCTTGGTCCTGCATTGGCCTCAGCCTGCGTGGCAAGAAATGCCGACTCCTGGACTTCCAAACTTCTAGACCATATCCCCAATTCTTCCAAGACTAAGGAGATACGAGATTCCCTCCAACTTATTAGCGGGGCAGTGGCCTACCTGGCAGACGCAGCGGTAGAAACCATTCGCGCCTCAGCCAAGACCGGGGCCCTTATTAATGCCTCTAGGAGGGCCGTCTGGCTAAAGACTTGGAGGGGTGATCTTGCCTCAAAACGCCGCCTATGTGCACTCCCCTTCAAGGGTTCCCTCTTGTTTGGGGAAGCCTTAGATCAGGCTTTGTCCAGGTCTTCTGAGAAAGGGAATAAGTTCCCTTCAACACCTAGGCAGAGTAGGAAGCGGTCCTTTCGTCCCAGCCAGAGAAAGATTCCGGCCCCGGACAAAGGACAGTCCACCAGTCGACGTTGGCCCTTTGGTAAGGATAGACCAAAGGGGGGGATCCTTTTTGCCAATCCCAAACCATCCGGAAAGGACACCAAGTGACGGGACGGGAAGGTGGGGGGCAGGCTCGCCAGGTTTCCTCCAGCCTGGGAGAACATAACCCAGAGTCCCCATGTCCTGCAGATAATCAGGGAGGGTTACCACTTAGAGTTCAGAGAGCTCCCCCCCCCGGCCTTTCTCCTCACCCACCTCCCAAGGGACTCCAGCAAAGCTATAGGCCTCTCCCAGAATATTACAAGTCTGGCGGAACAGGGGGTCATAATCCCAGTCCCGCCAGACCAACAAGGTCAGGGAGTATACTCCCACATTTTTGTGGTTCCCAAGCCGGACGGCAAGTTCAGACTGATAATCAATCTGAGACCTCTGAACTCCCATCTCCTCTACAAAAGATTCCGGATGGAAAGCGTTCACAGCCTCAGGAGTCTTTTGTTAGAGGGCGTCTTTATGGCAACCATAGATTTGAGGGACGCCTACCTGCATGTCCCGATTTTTTCGGGACATCAGAGGTTTCTGAGATTTGCCCTCGCCTCCGCACAGGGAATTCAGCACTGGCAGTTTGCTGCCCTCCCTTTTGGTCTGGCCTCCAGCCCAAGGGTATTTACGAAGATCCTGGCGGAGGTAATGGCTCATCTACATCTGAAGGGGATCTCCCTCGTCCCCTATTTAGACGATCTCCTGCTTTTCAGCCCAAGTCAGGATCAGCTCCTTTCGGACCTGACCGTCGTCATGACCACTCTGGAGACGCTTGGTTGGATAATCAACAAGCAAAAGTCCTCCCTTCTGCCGGAACAGCGGAAGGTATACCTGGGGGTTATCATAGATTCCCGAGAAAAGAAGCTTTTTCTTCCCCAAGAGAAGTTCCAGAGGCTTGTGACGACGATCGGGTCTTTAGTGGCTACAGAAGATCCCTCCCTCAGAGAGATCATGAGACTGTTGGGTCAGATGACCGCCTGCATTCCAGCGGTCCCCTGGGCCCAACTACACGCAAGACCACTTCAGAGGTTCCTCCTCTCCGCCTGGAACGGGAAGAAGGACACTCTCGATTCCCGGGTCAGGGTTCCGATCCTAGTCAAAGACTCCCTAGAGTGGTGGCTCCACCACCAAAACCTCCTGAAGGGCCGTCCGTGGAGTCAGACCGATCCACTGAAGGTCACTACGGACGCCAGTGCTTGGGGTTGGGGAGCCCATGTACAGGAACTACGGGCTCAGGGATCCTGGGATCATCGCCAAAGGCGGACCTCCTCCAACTATCGAGAATTATTGGCAGTGGGAGAAGCGCTGAGGGCGTTCGAAGGAAGAATTCAGGACAGAGATGTCCTGGTCCTTTCCGACAACGCTACAACAGTCGCCTTTCTCAACAGACAGGGGGGCACCAAGTCCCAGTCCCTTCTGACACTCTCCCTGGAGATCCTGGGTTGGGCGGAACAGAGAGTACCCTCTATTCAGGCAATCCACATAAGGGGAGCCACCAATCTGGAGGCCGACTTTCTGAGTCGTCAACCCATTTGTCAGGGAGAGTGGGAATTATGCCAGAAAACCTTCGACTGGATCTGTCGGCGGTTCGGGGTCCCGGAGATAGATCTCTTTTCCTGCAGGAAAAACAGAAAGGTGAACAAATTCTTTTCCCTTGTACAGGGACCGGGTTCCCAGGGGGTGGATGCGCTGGCCCAGGACTGGGATTTCCGTCTGGCTTACGCTTTTCCCCCGCTGAATCTGATCCCAAGGATCTTACAAAAGCTGGCCTCCGCGGAGACAAAATTAATCCTAATCGCTCCTTGGTGGCCCCGGAGATCCTGGTTTCCCATTCTGAAGCTCTGGTCTCTAGCTCCCCCGCTTCCCCTCCCTCTCCGAGCAGATCTCCTGCGGGCCGATCTTTCATGCGAACCCAGGGTTTTTCAGCCTGACGGCATGGCTATTGAAAGGCGGAACTTGCAGCGGAAGGGCTGCTCGGATAGAGTCATAGATACCCTACTATCTAGCCACAAGAAAGTCACCAGACACATCTACTCAAAGGTCTGGACAGTCTTTTGCCGTTGGTGCACCACAAGGCGGATCTCTTCTCCCAAAACCCCCGACATCCTGGAGTTTCTTCAGGATGGCGTGGAATTAAGCTTAGCTACTGGAACTCTAAGAGTCCAAGTGGCAGCTTTATCATATTTTTTGGAGAAGAGCCTCTCAGCGGAGCCCCTCATCAAGAGGTTCCTGACGGCTAGGGACAGACTTTCGCCTATGCAGATTTCCAGGGTCCCCTCATGGGATCTTCCCCTGGTCCTGGAACAGCTGACTAAGGCTCCATTTGAGCCTATAGACAGCATTTCTGTAAAATTTCTTACGATTAAATTTACTTTTTTGTTAGCCATCACGTCTGCCAAGAGAGTTGGAGACTTGCATGCTTTTTCTATCAAAGAACCCTTTCTGCGGGTTTTTGAAGATAGGGTTATTTTGACTCAGGATCCTCTGTACCTTCCCAAGGTGGCAACCAGGTTTCATAGGTCTCAGGAAGTTATACTTCCTTCTTTTTGCGCAAATCCCAGCAATGAAAAGGAAACCACTTTCCATTGCCTGGACGTAAGACGCTGCCTTTTAGTTTACCTAGAGAGGGTTAGAGAGTTCAGATCTTCCCCTCACCTTTTAGTTAATTTTTCAGGGCAGAAGAAGGGCCAACAGGCAACTAAAGCTTCCATCTCCAGATGGATTAGGCAGGCTATCTCTTTGTCATACACACAGGCAGGTAAACCACTTCCTGTTATTAAGGCTCATTCCACGCGTTCTCTGGCAACCTCCTGGGCAGAAAGGGCAGGAGCTTCCATAGAGCAGATCTGTAGAGCGGCAACCTGGTCCAGCCGGAATACGTTCATCAGACATTATAGAGTCGAACTACTGTCTCCTCAAGACCTGAGTTTTGGTAGGAAGGTCTTACAGACGGTGGTCCCGCCCTAAGGTAGGCCTGAGGATTACTTGCTTTTCTCTCACAGTGCCGTCCTGGAAGACGAGGGAGAAAGTACCAGTTATTTACCGGTAGCTGGATTTCTACGATGTCTTACAGGACGGCAGGCCTACTTCCCTCCCTTTTACTTCTATCTATTTTCCTCCTTTTTCTGGGTCTCTGTTTATACCGTGTTCTAAAGAGCGGTTACTTATCTTAAACTGAGGCACACGGGAGGGGTGGGGCCTTTTAAACTTCATTTTTGATTGTGTTTCCTGTCAGGTGAGCCAGTCTACTCTCACAGTGCCGTCCTGTAAGACATCGTAGAAATCCAGCTACCGGTAAGTAACTGGTACTTTTATTTTATTTTTTTTACTAGTAATGGCGGGGATCTGCGTTTTTTTTTTTTTTTTTTTGTGACCGTGACGTTGCGGCGGACATATCGGACACTTTTGACACGTTTTTGGGACCGTTCACATTTACACAACGATTAGTGCTATAAAACTGCACTGATTACTGTGTAAATGTGACTGGCAGGGAAGGGGTTAACACTAGGGGGCGCTGAAGGGGTTAAAATGTGTCCTAAAGTATGTTCTAACTGTAGGGGGACTCACAGGGGGAGGAGATCGATGTGTGTTCCTCTGTACTGGGAACACACATCAGTCTCCTCACCGCTGACAGGAGGTGGATCTGTGTGTTTACACACACAGATCCACACTCCTGACGTGATTGCCGGAAATCGCGGGTGCCCGGCGGCAATCACGGCCGTCGGGCACGCGCGCGGGATCGCGAGTGGTGCCGTGCGCGCCGCCGGCAGCGCGCGCTCCCTAGAACGCCGTGAAGACTGGACGTTGTGCAACGTCCAGTCTCATCGGCGAGGGGATCACCATGACGTGATTCCCCTATGGGCTGGAAAGTAAGGGGTTAAAGGCAATATTAGATATAAATAATAGCACAGAAACACAGCCTAATCTGCAGAGTGAGCCCGCTTGTCCTTTGCAATAACCTCAAAGTAAACCACGTTGCATCAAATTTACTATGTGGACCATTTATGTATGGAGATCACATTCCTCCCTTAAATGCCTCTTCTCAAGGGAAAATAAATTCAGTTCAACAAGGACAGCCTGCTGTAGTGTGTCAGATATGTGTGAACAAGCATTGCGTTTAAAGCACAACCGTGACCCGTGAAAATTGGTGTTGCACCAAGTTTGGTCAGCGCACTGTGACATACACTAGTGCATTACCAAGATGTAAGGTAGGTTTGGCTATTAACAATGGCACCTCCATTTTCCAACACAGTAAATGCATGTTGCAGTAACACATTCATTACCAAAGCACACTGGTGTGAATGGGCCCTTAAAGCAGAGGTCCACCCTTTTTTATGCTTACTAAAAATCACTGTTGCTAGGCAGATCGTCCTAATCTGCCCCTTTAATTCCACGGTAGTTTTCCTCCCTCATGTTGCCTCAGTGTTTGTAGCTGCTGACTTTAAAAAAAAAAATTGACGGCTGGAACACCGTTTCAAAGATAAGTTTACCCTAACTATCCTAAATGAAATGTACTTGTCCCTGTAATAAAAATAAATAAAAAATACTAACTAGTCAATGGAATCCAGTGTTCTCTTCTCACAGGTGTGTTCCTATTGCTCTGCCCTGCTCCCTCACTGGCATCTTACAGCTTCAGACCTCCCAACTGTAGTTCCCTGATGTCCCTCCGATTTTGCCAAATTGTGTCAGATATCGCAACTGAATTCTCTGTACTGCAAACTAATTCAGTCGGAAGATTTGTCCCTTCAAGCTATCAGCACTGTGAACTTGTATTAAGATTAGGGCTGTTACTGATTAAAATGTTCCTGTTCGATTAATCGACTAATTTCGATTAATTATAACGCATACACAGATCTAACTATTTTTAGCTGATCTCCTTGCATTGCAACTCTGCATTAGTCAGTGATAAATGTGGTATACACTATATACAATCACCTGACACTAGTTGGTTTCCACAATCTGTGACTTAACTTCACTTTTCACACACATACGTTTTAAATTCAAATTGTAGAACTGACGTAATTTTTTCTTATTAAACTTTAAGAAAAATGTAGAAAGTTAGTTTAACTTTAAATATAAAACTTATCTAGTATATTGACTGTCAGTCACTTTATAGTAGGCAAGTAGGCATTACTTTAGCCAGTCATGCAGACAAACCAGAGTGTTTACATTTTCTGGAAGAAGACATGATCGCATTTTATTGACATTATACCCTGAAGAACTGAACAGTCTTTCGCACGGAAACAGATGTTGCCGATACACAAAGAATTGTCTGCACAAAAACTGCTTAGGACAGGAAAAACAATGGTTATTTTTGCCCCCTTCCCCTGATGGAGCCTGATGCATCCTCCTGCTCCACAGATGCAAAGGTACCTCAATCCAATGGGTGCAGTTTGCTCGCATCCAGAAGGGTTAGTCTCACTGTCCAGGCTGTCCGGTGATGTCAAGAATTTTGATCGATCAAAAAAATTAAAGATTAATCAAGGAATTATTCTTTAATTTCCCCAGCCCTAATTAAGATAGGTTCAAACATCCTTAATAGTTTGAAGAAACTAGTTCAGTTGATGCCAACTTCTACCCTAAACTGACATACCTGGGAGGAATCTTACCTGGGAGCATGCAAATTACCTTATTTTGTTCTTAAATGCGTGTAAACATGTGCTGCATATTGATCCTCTACCCCAAACTCGCTCATCCGTGTCTTTATGGACCTTGCTTTGTGCACTGGTGCGCAGTCATGTTGGAACAGGAAGGGTCCGTCCCCAAATTGTTCTCACAAAGTTGGGAGCATGAAATTGTCCAAAATGTCTTGGTATGCTGACGTCTTAGCACCGCCAAAGCGCTTTTACAGGCAGCGCTGCCCATTGATTTTTAAAGCGCCTTAAAGAAGCTGCTTGCAGGACTTTTTGGACATGCTGCCAGCGCAGAGCACCAGTTTGAAAGCACTTGGGATTTCACACTGGGATTGCAGGTGAGGCTTTTTTCAGGTGCATTACTACATGCACTATTTTTAGCGCTAAAGCGCCTGAAAAACACCTTCAGTATGAAAGGAGTCTAAGGCTGCATTCACATCTAGGCGGCAAGTAACGCTGCGTACGCGGCATTACTTGCCGCGATTCGATTCATTTTTTTTTTTTTTTTACAAATCATCTCCATTGATGTCTATGGCCGAACGCCAATGTCGCCTGAAAAAAAGGGTCCGGGATTTTTTTTCAGGCGACAGGCGTTCGGCGTTTCAGAGATGTGAACCATCTCTATAGACATGAATTCGCCCCTCCAGCGGCATGAGCGTCGGGCGACAGGCGATTTGTCGCTCAGATGTGAATGCAGCCTTAGAGCAGAGACTGCGAGTCAGGGCTTCTCATCCAACATCAGTGCCTGACCTCACAAATGCGCTTCTGGAAGAATGGTGATACATTCCCATAGACACTCCTAAACCTTGTGGACAGCCTTCCCAGAAGACTTGAAGCTGTTATAGCTGCAAAGGGGAGCCAACTCAATATTGAACCCTACAGACTAAGACTGGGATGCCATTAAAGTTCATGTGCGTGTAAAAGCAGGTGTCCCAATTGTTTTGGTAATGGTGTGTAAATATAGATTATTGTATATAAACATTTTAAGTATTCACTGTATGTTAATGGAATGTCTAACTATTAAGATAACTGGAAACAAGTTTTGTTTAATACATTTTATGTATGTGTTGTATAAAAAAGAAAAGTTATAATAAGGATTATTTGGGGAAATAAAAAAGATTCCTCCCAGGTATGTCAGTTTAGGGTAGAAGTTGGCATCAACTGAACTAGTTTCTTCAAACTTTTAAGGATGTTTTCACCTATCTTAGTTAGGGCTGGGGAAATAAAGGAATAATTCCTTGATTAATCTTAAATTTTTTCATTGATCAAAATTCTTGACATCACCGGACAGCCTGGACAGTGAGACTTACCCTGCTGGATGCGAGCAAGTTTTGTGCAGACTAGTGTCGGGTGATTGTATATACACATTTACCACTGAGTAATGCAGAGTTGCAATGCAAGGAGATTAGCTAAAACTAGTTGGATCTGTATGTGCGTTTATAATTAATGTTTTTTTTTTTTTATTTTTTTATTTTTTTCTTATCGAATTTTAATCAGTAACAGCCCTAATCTTAGTTCACAGTGCTGTCAGGTTGAAGGGACAAATCTTCAGACTGAATTAGTTTGCAGTACAGAGAATTCAGTTGCGATATCTGACATAATTTGGTAAATTCGGAGGGACATCAGGGAACTACAGTGGGGAGGTCTGAAGCTGTAAGATGCCAGTGGGTGATTTCAGGCCACCACCCTCCATCCATAACTGCGAGATTGGTTTTCCGTGAAATAAACCGTTTGTGTTTTCCTTGCCTAAACAACTTCCACGACTGTCCTTTCCCCATAGGCTGGATTCTAATTGACCGATGTGGAAAGCATTTTGGAACCATTCTGAACTATCTGCGAGATGACATTATTGCACTTCCCAAGAACAGACATGAGATCAAAGAACTAATGGCAGAAGCTAAATATTACCTTATTCAGGGGTTGGTAGACAAGTGCCAGGCAGCGTTACAGGTTAGTAATTCTGTTTTAGTTTGCTATTGTCACTGCACGTGTGTGTGTGTGTGTTGTTGTTCCTATTAAAGTAGAAAGTCATAAGGAAAAATAAACCTAAGGGGTTAATCCTGTACATTGTGTAAAAAGGCTTCTTGATCCTGTATGCACAGATCCTCCTCTTTCCACTGACTCCAGAAGATGTCCGGATAAGACTGAGTTACTAAAGTCAGGTTGCACATGATAAGTTTGGTGTGAATTGCTAGATTTTTTTTTGTTTTTTTTTTGTTTTTTTTTTGGGGGGGGGGGAGGCATGTGATCAGCAAAGGGCCAATCGGCACTGTCCAGACAGAAGTGCAGGGGTCCTGGATCCTGGTAGGACAGCTCGGTGCAGTATGAAAACTCCTACAAGCTTTACAAGGAACTGATAAGTCACAAGACTGCTATATGTAAACAAGGGAAGAGGCGCCTCTAAGTACAGGAGTAAAAGCAAATTTGTTAAAAACATCACATTTAAATGGAGTATAATGGGCACATCTGTACAAACGATATCCTGAAGGGTGAGTGCAGTGATCCGTCAGAAGCCTTTGCTCATGGTGCTGCAGGGCATAGGGTCCTCGCTGGTCTCGGCTGATTATAAAGACAGCCGTGCAGTGGAGGATCTCAAAACGAGGCTTAGTGTGCAGAGAGTAGGAATGAGCTCCAGCGTGTTTGCATCGTACACGTGCAGATCCCACCAGGAAGACAGCGCTGCGCTAATCACAGCCAGGGAGACATTTCCCGATGCTCGGCTGCAGAGATCAGGAAATGTCTCCCTGGCTGTGATTAGCGCGGCGCCATGCTGTCTTCCTGGCGGGCTCTGCACGTGTACGATGCGAACACGCTGGAGCTTATTCCTAGCGGAGAGCAGAGTGGCGTAGGGCAATGACCTCACCAAGATGCGCTGCCTGTATTATGGCAGCTGCGCTCCTTATTTAACACGCGCAGTGCGCATGCTCGGAGGCTCATCGCATTTTGGTAATTGTGTGTAATATATATAAAATGTGTGTGTCTGTGGGTAGCCTACCTATTTTTCCTTAATCTGAGAAGGTCTTTCCATTTCATGCCATCTGATAATGGCTAGCTGGCTATTGGATCCATTAAGCTCACCCATGCAATAAATCCTGTCTGCTAAGTAGTAGGCATTTTGGCATGCAGGTACAATATGACTGTTCTAAATACAATTCCAGCTTACTGATCCTTCAAGTAAATGCGCATGACTAGAATTGGGGCTAATACTGCTAGAACCAGTTTATCAAGGACAAATCGTATTAACTGGACAGTTTTTCTACTAAAGAACAGCACCGTAATTTTCAAAGGCACCTGATTGCAGTGCAGTTGCATCATGCGAAGCTTGTCCTTCAAATAGGAGGAAGAACTTGTTTTTTGGCGACAAGCTTTGTTCGGTGCACTTTGCCATGATTGCAGTGCGATTTGTCAGCGCAAAACCGCGCCATGTTTAGGTGTCATTGAAAATGCCACCCAAATGTGCATGTGCTTTGCTATTCTTGCAGTGCAATTTGGAATTGCAGGCACAATCGCAGAAACTTTGCCAGAGCTCTTAAAACGCCAGATGTGAACGGGGCCTAAAAGTTTGATTTTACATCTGTGGGGAAACTTCAGATTAGAATTCAGCAGTACTACAGGTTGGCATGTGACCTTATTGTTTATTGCTTGTATAGTAGGGGTGTTGAAATTAATCGTAGCATTGATGCATCGAGATTCGACTACCCACGATGCGATTTCGATGCTACGACTTGCAGTAATCAATTATGTGATGACGTCACCTGCGCGCCGCTATATGCACTGTCTGGACGCCGAAAGCCAGGAAGCCGTGGGCGTTAGCTACGGGCGTTAGCCGCGCCTCTTTTCCCGTCCCGCTAATGCAGCTAAAGGAGCTGTGGGCTTCAGCGCGCCTCTTTTCCCTCCCCACCTGCTGATGCAGCTTAAGACGCCGCGCCTCCTTTCCCGCCCCCCGCTGACGCCATTCCCAGCCGCCCGTTGCCATGTGGA